>JAQFZE010000969.1:0-20803 GCA_034695245.1 Dicyrtomina saundersi | reverse complement strand
GCAACGTGTAAATCGCACAATTTACACTCTTTACAAATGGCAAATTGATCTACACTATCTCAATGAAATAGGGCCACTATGTTTTCTGAGCCTACTCAATTCTTCAAAGTTTATTCTCCACATTCTGCTTTAAAAATCCGTTAAGATTTGAGCACTTAGGTAACTTCCGCTGGAGGAAAAGGAGTAAGTCCTAAAAAAAATGGGTGGCGCTATTTCATTGAGACATAGTGAAACTATATGTTTTTGAAAAATGCAAAATGTTCTCATTGAATTTTTTTAAAGATAATTTTCTTATACAATAACATGTTTTTAAATAATTGCAAACTTTGTCAATGCACTTTGATTTGCATACAAAAGCACCTATTTATATTTCCAAATTGTCTTTGTTTGGTGTAATTATATATAAAATCAAAGAATTATTTCCAAAATCATATTTTTAATTCAGGTCCATTGGGCTAAAGTCATAGGTAAATGTGGAGGAAAGGTTTGCTAAAAGATAAACCTATTTACTTACATGCATCGGCATTTCGAAAATGTGTTCAAAAATAATATCACTAAGAAAGGGAAATCGGATAAAGGGATCTAAATCGTAAGTCCCAATTAAAATGAATAATTTTGAGTGTCATCACTTAAGCTGCTGTAATTCTTGTCACAGACGATAAAAATGTATCTCGAGTCTCATTTAGTCCAGACGAACTGCGGAAGAGAAGTAATAAAAATTGTCAGGAGTCGAGCTCGGAACTCTTTTGGGGAAACTCTAATGCTATTTACTATTTAGCTTTTTAGCTATTCCTTCCACATGACTGTAGATGGATTATAGGTAGAGAGAGGGCTCTATAAAATATGCACCTACCTTCCTCCCTAATTCACTCATATAACACGAAAAAACCCATGTGGACAAAAAATTTGAGACAAAACATATTTAAAACCAATTGCCCATAAAGGGAGGCGTGTAAGTTGGAAGCCAATCATCTAATTAATTTGTTCTACTCCATTCCATATACAGTGATAGAAAATATAAGAATATAAAAGAAGGAGTGAGCAGTCTGAAGTGAAATCTAATTTGAGCAACTTCAATAGACTCTTCGCATCGAATCAGCCTTGACTACATTATTGACGAAACACTTTTGAATCACAGTCGAACGAGTTGTAGTTTTCGTCCCTTGTAGATTGTAGTGAATGGGTTGTCGTTTAAAGTATATAGGCATAGAGTGCGTGCGTTGATTTCAAACGAAATTAAAGTTTTATTTTGAACCTAATACATAATTATACTTTTCTATATACCTCATACCCTAATGCAAATATTAGAAACATGGATTCACTCTTCACTACATACATTTTTGAAGAACCCGATGCCTAACTATCAAGCTGCCTATATTATTAATTCAAATATACGTGAACAATTACAATGAAATAAGTAAAACCCCTCCACATCGTTATTATCAAAGTATAAGTTTTTTTTAATAATAAATAATAATCTTCAGTAACAAAGGTCAACTACCGCATAGGATAAATAAGAGTTGATTGAAATTTATGAGCCACAAGCATGAATATTTAGCCATTACTTTTGGAGAGAAAGAGAGAAAGAGAAAGAAAAAACAGCTTTCACCATTGCATTGATACATAGTTATTTATTCATAGCGTGCAGTAGGGAACCGCTAAATCAGCCAGTCTGCCACGTACTCTCTGCCATAATTTATTTTTGTCAAATCTTTGCCTTTATCCCTTTATTTGAACCTACATGAACTGATCATTTCGAATAATATACCTTTAACTTTCTCCACACACACACTACTTTCCTACCCAGCACTCACGATCAGTCAGTCAGTCAGTCACATGCATACGAATTCGAATTTACGAATGCAGCTGAAGCTACATGAGCTAAAAGCACCATGAACTCCCACTTGCAATGTTAAAGCCAAAGCCAAGAGCCTACTTGAAAACTCCAACTAAAATTGGCAGCCAGCATCTTAAATTAGTATTCAAACTTGTTCCCTTGTGTGTGTGTGAACTGGAAGATGCATGTAAAACATGGAACAAGGAACAAGGTAAAAATTTATACCCATAAAACGAGATTGAAAATTCGTTACAGATGATGTCCTCTCCAGCAAGCAAGTCCGGGAGCAGTAAATTAATTGTGGTTTACGTGTCATGCGTCTAGAATAATAAAATAATAATCTTAAGAAACCGCTGACGCAAGCATGCCCATGAGATGTTGACATCCTAAATGGCGGACCAGATCATGAACATAAATACTAGATTAAGACAAAATAGGAAACTATGTACTATGTACAAATTCTACATAGTACAGCAAAAAAAAATTAAATAAAATGAAATGAAGGTAAAATAAAGTAGAGAAATTTGAAACAAGCTGTTTATTTTAGTGAAGCTCAAGCTGAAAACCTGGAGCAATGTAATGCAACGTGATGTAATACAAGTGTGATATGCTAGCTCTACTTTTTCTTTTCGTGGCTGGGGCAGAGAGTTGCAGAGTCGAAGGAAGAGATAAGCGCCTAAGTCTCGAGTTCTAGAGTCAGCAAAGTCGAGTGAAAACATGTATAAAATTTTTCTTGATGATTTTGATCACCGACATGCGCTGATCCGCTTCCTCCTTTGGCACAGAAGCCTACGCTACTTCACAGAACTGACTTCCCTTTGGTTTTTGGTTTGTCTGGGAGCTATACTACGAGAAATCCGATTTCACTTGAGCCAGTACTCTGCAAAAACTTCCTCAAACCAAGCCGTTTTTACCAAACACACTCACTGACACACACTCATTCTCTTCCGAGGAAGCCAACCCAACACTAAAAATAGCTAGTTTCCGTATGTTTGCCAACCCACACACTATTTACTACTTTTTCCTCTTGTTTTTATTCTTGAATATTTCTAACCAACACAGTAAAAATATTTTTGCAACACCTAAATCCCCCCTGTCTAATTTCACACATCTGACTCCCGATGTGAGCCTTCCAAAAATAAAACCCATGAAACTACAGAGAGATATCCTGCATTACCAAAAATACGCGATATATTTATTTTTGTACACCCGTTATTACCGTTGATTCCCTTTTGTAAAAAAAGAATATCAAAGATATAACACTGTCCACGTTCCACTTGACATAAAGGAATCACATCTGTAACTTTCAAACTCAAATATCACTCCTTGTGGGATCAGTGAAGTGCAACTACATTATATTATTAACATAACAGTGGTAAACGCAAATTAACTTGTCATTATTTTTACTCTCTCTCTCTCGATATTATTGATTCAAATTAAGCCCAAAAATATATACGTCCTCATTCCGCCTTTTTTTTTGTAATAACAAGGATAAAATTATGTAGTAGACTCAGTTCCCGTCATAGGCTCTAAATCCACACTTGCACATTAACTATTTGTACATCTGTCTGCGAGTAGCTTTGTACAGTAAAAACAGAGAATCAGGCCTAATTCAAATCAATATCAAAATATTCACAAAAAATTATACATACACAGAGTTCTATTTTTCCATTTGTTTAGCATGCTTTACTACATAGGGATTCTGCATATATTTTTATAAGTTATCTCAAGGTAGAAATAAATTCGAAATCAAACTCAACGTAGATACTAATATCACTACCGAAACCTTTCCAATGAATAGTGGTTTCGCTGCACGAATTAGGAAAAACTTTTAAATTTATAACTTTTTGTTCCTATTCATAGGGGTAGCCGTATTAGGTCTCCTAGCAGTAGATCAAGTGAGTAGCAGTAGTTGGATTTATACGTTCAAAAAAACGTTGATCTTATTTCTATTTTCATACTCTAGTGAACTTAAAATAGGTATAAATAGTGAGAACTGAATAACAATTCCATTTATAAATACTTTCTAGGTAGGCACCTACATTTTAAGATTTTGAAATTCTAAAGTTACCAGAATAGGGGTAATTTACATGTAATTTATAAATACTAATATTTTAACCTTTCAAAGGACAGGCATCAGGGATTAGGGATAAGGATATAAAACGTTGAGCTGCAAACAAAAGTACACGTAAAAAAATTAAACTCGAACACCAACATCATATTTCCAGTAGGAATAGTTGCGTGTAAGGAAAAGAATGAATTTCCATTTTTGAAGGAAATTTTCACTTGCCCAATATCTATACAGCGATTCGATACATGACACATACCTAATTACTTTTCATTTTCCTTTTTCCGTATCCAACTCTATAACACACTACATTTGATATATTATCACTGTCTGAGTGTTGAGTCTTGAGCTCCCCACAATGACCGATTACTACTAGGTCCAAGAGGTAGTCGCATTCCACTTGGATCGAGTTCGAGTGGGAACAAGACAAATAATTTTCTAGACAGATGAAGTGAGGATAGTTGAGGTTTGCAAATACAAATTGCAAGTTGTAACGTAAGAGCAATAGCGGCGTCTGTATGTAGTTTTGTTGGAGTTGAAAGGCTCTGCTTCTACAGACCAAATTCATATATTTTATTTGACAATCTACTCAACTCCAGAGACTCGAGCTAGATAGATGAAATTGCAGTTCTCTACCGCCCACACCGCCTATACAGTAGCAGACTTCATTGACAGTTTAACTTGAAATATGAATCACTCATCAGTTTACCTTTACAGATTAGAGATATACGCAAGACACTTCCTCCGCTCACACAGAGTATACAGTACACTAACCTATTCAATTTTCCTTTCCCCCCTAAACATGCGGGTGCCAACACATTCTCACGTTTTGCACACTTGTGTAGTAGAGCGACAGCCTTCCAAGTCATAAACTGATATATATATACTAGAAACTTCATTAAAACTCAAACAAAAACTGTGATTTGTATACATGAAACTACTTGAGATATACATCATGTACACAAGCCCTTTTGCAAATTTCAAATAAAATTCTCTTTCCCTTTGACTAGTTTTTTTTCGCAGACGCTCCACACACATATATACACTAAGCATCCGACTTGTTTCCATTTTATTCTGCAAAAATTTGAGGAAGTCAAAGTAGGTACCTTCGCTACACAGAGATATCTCTATAAATGCTAGAGGCTAAAAAATAAAACGAATACGAATTTATTCGTATAAAGAAAACGTGAAAACCTTGCACTTTTCTATATCGTTTGACTCGTTATATGTTAGACAACATTGACGCTTCAACGTCATACAGATGACGAGTATCAAAATCAAAAGCGACAGTTTATATTTCTTGTCAACTGATGACTTCATGAATATAAACGAAGCAACAATTGTGCAGTTAAAAGGAGAGGGAGAGATCTCAAACACAAACAGGAAAAGAACACCGTCTTTGTTGACGGTAAGGACTGTCACAACAAAGGAACCTCACCAATACCAATGACAATACCACCAAATACTTGGAAGTTTCTTCCAGGTACAGTTTCCGCCAAAACCCAAAAACCAAATACCGGAGGTTTCGGTACACACTGCAGTACGTAAGTGAAATCTATATTCAAAATATGAATTAATATGAATTAAATCATACTTTTTAGGTAATTGTAGTCATTACTGTAGAGGAAATTAATAGCTCCGTACGAAATTGTTTACATGACCCCCGAGAAACTCTACTGTCACTGTCACAGTTGACTCGCATTAGTTAAATAAAAAAAACTATCATAGCAGTTTGGTATTCGCACGACCCGCCGTAGTAGTAGTAGTTAGTAGTAGTAGTAGCAGTAGTTGTAGCCGTAATTGTAGCACTAGCCTTTATACCGTAATATGTAAAGTGTAAGTCTATCAGCTTTCTCAGTCAGTGTTATAGTCTGTTATACTGTATGCCTATAAAATACCTCAACTTATATACATTACGTAGTTTTTAGTTTTTTTTCAAAACTGAACAAATCCACACCGTAACAGCAGCAGTAATACGTAAGATCATGCCACAAAACAAGAGTTGTAAATATAAATACAGAAATAACCTTCTTTACTAAAACCAAACACCATTCACAATCACGTCCACAATTCAGATGGTTATGATACCCAAAATGGCTCCTCGTAAGCCTACTTAATCATACACTTTTCCTTCCAATTACTTTCGCTCAAGTAGTCATTCATTCAAAATACTCCCTAGTATATAAAAAAAAACCAAGACCCAGATGACTTTTCCCAATCCTTCTTTTTCTCCTGTAAAATCCATACCCATTTGGCCATTACCATTATGGCTGCAACAGGAGTGACTGGGCTCACACACATATTTATTAATAACTGTGCACATTACTACTACTATGCTTATACAAGTACATAGGTGTAGAGCTAGTCTAGCCTGAAAGGGACACATAAAACACAGGAAGGAGTGCGAGGAGGTGTACACATTCTTGTTCTTTATACTGCGTGCTGCTCGCGTTGTTAGGTTACAAGAATCCATTTCCCATATATTATATCCGAAAATAGTAGGGACACAATTCCAATTCTCCACCAGCTTGCTACTATGGCAGAGAAATTAGAAAATGTCAAAATTTGACTTTTACTAAATAACATTTCCATTCCTTTGTTCTCTCACAATACGAGACTTAGCCCAAGTCAAAGTTAAAAATGAATCTATTCATTGCACTCTCTCTCTCATCTACCATACTGAAAATCCAGCGGTCTATATAAGTACTGAGTCAGCATTCTCAATGCCACGGAGTCTCGTCTCCGTCTCGGCTGTATTTTCCTCGCTCTCTCATAAACCTCAAGTCAGGTTGAGGTATACATATAATAATTATACTTGATTTCCATGGTCATAGTCGATCTTGATATTCAATAGAAATTGTAGGTAGTCGTAATCCTTATAGCTACCTATACAAAACCTCCTCCCTATTGTTACATCCCTCAATTTTCAATACGATAACACTTTCCATCAATCCCATTTCCATAAAAGCTTACGAAGTTGAACAACACGAGAAGAATCGAGCGTGAATGATTGGGTTGATGTTGATAGTTGATATTTTATATCCGTATCCCCTTACATAATGTAGAGAAGTAGAACTTCAAAAAAGAAAATAGGACATCTATCAACTCATATATTTAACTCGTGACTTGAGCTAAAAGCAATTCAAATTCTCAAAATCCACGGCGACCGCATCCTAGAGATACACTCGCAATTAGTCAACTTCGTCATCATTATCTTCATTTTGAAGATTTGCGTACGTTTTTGAATTGAGCCATATAACCACTTAGTAGTCCTACTTCTCATTCGAAATCTAAAAGCTCGTTCAAATTCAAATTCCATGCTTTTAACTAGCAGCTGGTGTTACACACATAGAAATATAGAGAACACATTTCGGAAAATACAAAACACACATTTTCTCTTCATTCCTTCCTTTCCCAGTACAGTCCTAGTGTAAGTAGCACTATAACTATACTAACTGTAGCTGTAGCTAACAGAACTTTCCTTTTTCCACTTTTTTCTAACAAAAGTAAGTAGTATATTTGCATTACTATATCGTGGACGACACTCACATAGAATGGCTCACCTACTGAGGTGTTGTAAACCTACCTACATACACCCAATGTATGTGCGTACTTTGCTTTTTGGTTTGTTTGTTGGCTAACATTTTATTTTGCTTGTAAAATAATTTTATTTCCTCGCGTTCTGTTAACGGTCCACACCTACTCAATTTGAGGTGAGTGTGAACTATCCCGCAAGTATAAGGCTAATCCATAGAGATACATTCATCTTCAATCTTCAATCGACTGCCCCTTCCTTCCCCTCACCCCCTTCCCTTTCAAGAAAAGACTTTTATTGCCAACTATACTATGATGATGGAGCGACTGACTATACGACTACCTCCAAGTACCTGCTTGAAAGAGAATAAGTTTCTACGTTAGATAAAGCATGTCCATTCCCGTAAGTGCTCGTGTGCGGATCGTAAAAGCGGATCGACTTGAATTTATCCTGTTCTATTCCCTTATACCGTAGCCTTCGTAGGGAAAGGAATAGATGATCTCACTTTAATTTACAAATACAAAGTAAATGAAACACTCATCTACCTCGTCTGTACTTTACTTCTCCGACTCACTGTCTCCTCAAAAAAAAGGATATAAAAATAATACAAATAAACTAATCATCCTATCTCAGAAGCAAACAAATAATACAACCAAAAATAAAACCCGAGATCTTGTATCGTTCTCATCTCTACTCATAGCTCCTATTCTGATGTCAGTCAGCGGATTCTAATATTAAAGAAAAAGAAAAGAATGAGGAGAAAATATGGAAAGAAAAAAAATACTTTTATTTCGATATTTCCAATTCCAACTCTTTTTCTCTCTGTGTGCATACTTTCTCTGACGGTTATAGGCTAGGTATATAATTACATATACAAAAACCTCTCTGTTACACACACAGAGAGAAAGTCGGGAGGAAGCTGAGTGCATCGATCAATGCATCAAAGTGTGAAAAGAAAATTAAAATATGACCGGAACACCAGGCCAGGCCAGACCAGACCATGCCACACACGAACACGACCTCTGAGAAGAATTCGATTTCGAGGCTTGGAACTGGATGAAGTAAGGAAAAGGAAGGGGAAAAAACTGAAATTTAGAACCACTTTGACTCCACAGTACACAGAGGCCAACACCAAATGCTCCCAAAGTCTCATTTTCTCCACTTTTTTTGTGTGTGTTACAAAACACGACGAACGTCGGGGACGTATCTGTATTTTTCATGCGCACAAGAGTACAAACGGAAGCTAGGAAACAAATGACTTGAGATAATTTCCTATACGTTCCCTCCGACTTGGAAATCGACTTTAGTTTCTACAGAATTGCCTCAAAATAATCCGATAAACTTTAAAATTACGGCAAAAACAAAACCGATACGATTTCCAATTTCAATTCCATTCAAACTCCCTCACTAAAGATATATCCGACTCCGAAAGGAGACAACTCCTAATGTTATTTATGCTATAGAAACACTTATTTAAATTCTTTCAACTATTGATTTAAAAAACCTGAAACCTTCTTACGAGCATGATAATGACAATGTATTTTAAAATTCAAATTCGAAAAATATATATATATACCTAACTTAAAAGATACAATTCCAACTCTGCAGAGCAGATGATAATAATGTGCTAAAGAAAATCAAAAGAATAAAAAAAATGTATGCAAACGGAATAAATGTATCCAAATTCTCTGAATAACAAAAAAGAAAGCATGGAAATGGAAGTCGTGGTGTGTCTAAATCTGAAAAAAGTGAAGTAACCTTTCCTCCTATTTCTCTACACACTGCATAAATTTTAACAAAGATGAGTTAGTACAAAAAAAAGTTACTATGGTGGCGAATGCTACTGATATATAAGACTCAATTCAGGAAGAAGAAGACGAGGAAGAAGAAGAAGAAGCAAGAAAAAAAATTCGGTTAGATTTCAAAACTCTGGTGGAAAAACTAACGCTCCTTTCTCCACACAGACGGGATGTGGGTAAAACTGTAGGAACATTTATCCGCATCTACTCGAGATAGAAGAAGAAGAGTATCAGTATATAGGGAAAGTAAAAGGAAGAGCTCCCACTATTCCAGTCTCTCACTCTCTCGATGTAACACAACACACAGTGGGTGGTATTTCTTCAGAAAATCAATACGTGGAGGAGTTCAAGCCCGGAAAATCGAGAGTAGAGAAAATAATACGGAAGCAGCCTATAGAACCAGAACCAGAACCAAAACCAAAAACGAGGTTTAGTTGAGAGAAAACTTTAACAAGCAAAACCAAAAAGCCTAAAAAAACCAATGTTGAAAGAATCTTCATCCAGAGACTCTACCCCATTAAAATCTCCAGTCTCCAGTTAAAACAATCGTGCGACACACACACACCCACACACACAAATACACAAAATACATATAAACCAAAAGTACCATATATTTAAGATAAACGTGAAGTTAAATTTGAATCGTCGCCGAGACTTGGAAGAAATGCCTCAATCAAAGAAACCTGTTTGTATCTACTCTGTGTGTTTTCTCTCTCACTCTCTCTCTCGGATTCGGTTTCGGTTTCGGTTTTTCCTAACCACCGTGGAGCTGTTCCGTCGCTCCATATCCTCCTTCAAATCGGGTTCGACATCGACTCAAGGTCTGTATACTTAATGCTATATAATTGATACACATTCACGTTCCCATCAACTCTGTACCCCAAGCTGTCTTTTTCCTCATAAAAGTCGAAAACTTTAGTAATTTAACAAATCTCTCATGTCTATATCCTTCTCCAGCCCAAGCTCCTTTAATTTTCCCCCGTCATAACCAACAGTGCAGACACAGACGCTCACACACACAGTCATTTCTTTCCCCATTCCAATTAAACGAACATGGAAAGACAGGCAAGTTTAGGAGCTGCTCTAGCAAAAACTTGAAACACCTTCGGTCATTCATCCCCTCACTCACTTCCGTCTGGCTTCCCTTTCACTACATACAATTCTAATTTCAAATTCTATGCTAAATTTTTCCCTCTCGAAGCATAAGCAGTACTTAGCCAAAGTCAAAATCAAAACACCCATATATCTTACACTGCTTAAGTTTGGCCTTGGCAAGATTCTTACCCTGCCTGTTTGGCCATGGCCCTGTATAAATTATGATTTCATTTTCTAATTTTATTATATACTCATCAATTCTCTACGAAATTCTAGCGAATTTTAAATGTAATTTCAATTCAATTTTCAAATTACATCTGACACAACATAATAATTAATTCTTCTCCACTTAAATCCACTTTCCACTATGATCATCACAATTATATTATTTTCAGTCAAGAAGGACAGGAAATCTAAGAAAAAGCAAAATTGTGTCTTACACAATCTCTCGGATGTAATTCTTACTTGTATTTAAAAAGCCCCTAGAGAAAAATTTTTTTTTACTTTTAATATACCTATACCTACCTAACTACCAACTTTGATTGATCACCAAAGAGGCAGATTTTTTTTAAGCTTCGTGAATGTTTCTTTCCAAAAAGTTGTATAGAAATCAAATTCAGGCCAAAATGTTCTATGATCTACGTGCTATTCTCCGAATTTTTTGTCTATTATCCATCCTTTACTTTAAAAAACAAAATTTAAATTGAAATCCTAAAATTCATTTAAGTCTTTAGATTGGCCAGTGTGTGTTCTGAAGCTTAGGAAAGCTGTATTACTTGTGTTGTTGTGTCTAGTTTCTATTATAATTGAGGTTATGGTATATAAAATCCAGTGAGTATTTAGTTGAGTGAGCACAAAGGACATAATTAAATTAAATAGTTTCCTTTAGAAAAAAAAAGCATCCGAGGGAAAATATCAAATAATTTAATCACTAAGCTCATAACACTTTTAAAAAAGGTTGGGCCCGGCTCGCGGCTCCTGGAAGGATCAATAGATTTATATATATATTTGTGAATAAGTTTTTAAGTTGGACGTAGTATGAAATGAAAACTGGAAGGGGGACTGGAGTTTAAGAGTGTAGTGCAGGAGTAGTTGATGAGTTAGCTAACACGTTCAAGTCTCAATCTCAATATAATATTAGTGTCTACTAAGGAGTCAAGGAGAAGAAGAAGTAGACGGTGGGAAGATTTATATTTGGAGTCGTCGTATAAGTGAGACTAAGTTTTTCTACAT
Source organism: Dicyrtomina saundersi (assembly GCA_034695245.1). Classification (NCBI taxonomy): domain Eukaryota; kingdom Metazoa; phylum Arthropoda; class Collembola; order Symphypleona; family Dicyrtomidae; genus Dicyrtomina; species Dicyrtomina saundersi. Next base: position 9,236 of record JAQFZE010000969.1, on the reverse strand, counting down.
GAAAGAGAAATCTTATACGTTTCCCATGGTAGTAAATATATATATTCTTCTCTAACTTTCATTAGTTTCGGATTTTCCCCTCGTTTCTTGAATGAAGAGGGAACATGTACGTACGTCTCTGTCGGAACATTCGCTCTTTTCCGTACATTGAAAGTTATGTTTGTATTAAACTGTATCAAGTGAGATTGCTTTTTCGCTCTTTACTTGCGACGACTAGCCTTCCCCCCGTTACACTTTTCTTGAGTTTCCTGCTCTATTTTCCGTTCTGTTTCCACACACACACACACACACACACACACCCACATAGACACACAGGACGAGTGTAATGTATTGCTAGTTTCGAATCGAATGCAATAAAGCCCATCACCTTTCACCTCCTCAAACTCCAAAACTCGAACTCAACCTCGCTTGCTTTTTTTCTCTTATCATCAAGGACAAGCAGGATTTTAAAAGCCAGATTCACGTTCTCCATGGGCTCTCTCTCCATGGTCTTACCTTCTCTCTCTCTCCCACCTAAAGATAAACAGAGTCATAGAGTACAGTGGTAAAAGAAGGAAGGGCCAAGGGGGCAAGAGGTGGCTCACGGCAATGGCAAGTCATTTGTAGTCGGGAAGAGAAGTAAAAAGAGTCGTGACCAGGATATTTATATGTTAGTCAAAGCAGCCGCAAAAATCATCAATACAAATCCTACGCTTAGAATTCCAAATGATGGTGACGAGAGAACTGGAGAAGAAAGTCATTGTAACCACAGCTGCCAACGCCGCCGCCAACTTATGCATACATGAATAACGACAATTTTTTTCTCTTCTCTTTCTCTCGCTCACTCCCTTTCTCCCTTATTTTCTTCCCTCTGAGATAACTTATGCTTTTATCTTTTTCTAGGAGAAAGGCGAAGACGGGGCCGCCGACAAACTACATCTCTCCGCCTCTCCACAAACACACAAAGTGAGAAGACAAGAAGAGGAAAATAACGCCTGGAAAATTTAATGAAACCTTTCTAACTTGGTAAGTTATGAATTTCTGTTTTGATAGCGAACGATTATTCAATATTTTACTCCGGCTCTCTAGACATGTAAAACAACAGCCGCTGAATGAAATAGTCAAAGTTTCCCCAACACACACACAATATTCCCACAAGCAAAAGGAAAGGTGTAGTCGACGGAAAGTTGAAGTTGACAGTACAGATAATGTACGCCATCTCAGTGAGTACATATTAAACTTGACTTGTGTAAACGGCACAACTACTACTACACTACGTATAGAATAGGACCAGACGACAGGGCAGAGTAGAATAGAAACTAGAATAGAAAAACTACGAGAGAGAGAGAAGGAAAAGCAGGGACAAGAACACCCTTCTAAACGACGAGCTCGGTTTTCCTAGAACTTAATTTGGCAATTGTTAGCGTTTGGGGGGTCGTAGAGCTCTCAAGGCATTAATAGGCAGACATACCGGCTCAGCAGATATAATTTCAGTCCTGAGGGGTCTTGCTCTCTCTCTCGCCTATTCCTCTTCATCACATGCTTTCTATCTACTATCTACATTCTACTAGAGAACAAGAATACAAACAGAAACTAAGGAAACTTCCAAGTAAACGTCATGCTCCTACTTCTACTACAACACTTTTGTTCTAACTCCATATACTCTACATGCACAAGACACAAGACCAAGACTTTGCACATCACATAAAATTCGTAGGAAAAGTTTCACTTCACTGCCTATACAACACATTTCCTTGAGCTTGAGTCTCTGCTGAGTAATCGCACATAGGATGCTAATAATAATGAAGGCATAAGGCAGATTTTTTTCTTGTGTGTGGACTCACTACACTCTACGGAGTCTGCAGGTACATAGTCAAAATATCTGTATTGTGTGGACCAATGTTTGCTATATAAGTGACGTCACTCCCGCACTCTGACTCTGATTCTGAAAAAGGTGTAGGAAAGAGCTTCGTAAGTAAATATGAGAAGTGTGGAGCTATTCCAATTCCATTTCCAATCCAAACAATTTCTCCTCTTCCATGCCATACTATTAATATTACTAATACCATTATTACGAGAGGATATTGTACCTATAGAAATAGATGGAGAATACGTGAAGGAAGGGAAAACCAGGGGAAAAAAAGTTTGCTAAAAAGTATTTTGTCACTTCAATGGCAATGGCAATACTAATAATAAAACTAATACAAAGCAATATTAATTTTGTTTTTTCTAGCTTGAGCGAGTCATCCCTTGGAGAGGACGAGACGAGGAAAGAGAGTAGTTTCCCATCCCTAATTCTAATTCAAATCTCAAGGCAACTCCAATTTCTATGTGAAAGGGAAGGGAGAGCGGAGGAGGCAGGAGGACAGGAGGCCGTGTGTAAACTATTGGATTCTAAGCGGATTGTAAGAAATGCCTTCAGCTTTAGCTGGCTGAAACCGGGCCAAATTTCTAGTTTTATGTATTTGGTCCCCTTCAACCAGCTGTAGTTGGCATTGCAATCACCATCTCCAGTCATGCGGAACCCAGGCATCTACCGTCCAATAAGCCGAAAGCCGGAGATACCTTTACATTTTACATATACACAAAAACCTCGTCGTCGTCCCCAACTTGATTTGTTTCATCACTGCACGCCCGGCACTCAACTATATGAGACTACACACAGAAAATTGGAGCTATGGACATGGTTATGGAATATGGAACCGAGTCCGGACCGCTACCGCTATGGAATCCACTCAACAAAACGACGTACAAACAATAAATACCTTATACTTTGTATACAATAATTTATAAGAGGTATTTCTATAGACTATAAAATACCGCACACAATAATCCAGACTTTATATATTATATTGTCAGAGAAATAGTTTTGTAAAGTATTATCATCAAATCCATTAAAAACCCGGAGCCATAACCTTATATAATACAAAATTTTAATAGTTTCTCTAAACATTCAATTTAATAAAGTACCCCACAAGCCAGTCTTTTCAAATTCAAATGTTAACTCAGATTCAATGCGAAAAGCTCAGGAAATCAATTTAGATTAAATGAACTACATATTTTGGAAATATCTGTAACTTTACAATAATATTTGAGATGTATACGAGGTTTCATTTTAGTGTATGGAAATTATTTTCTATTTTAATATTAACTTTACTACGCGGCCTTCATGCCCACATGTACCTACCTTACGTATACTGTACCACGACGTGTATTCCCTACTTATCGTTTATTTTTGCGTGTAAAATTTAAAAATGAATGTTATAGCATTACAATATCGTTACTAAAACATGTTATGTTCAGTAATGCAGAGTATTAAGTACATTACGTTTATCACTGAGGTAGTTTGGCAGCTAGTACAGTGCGACTATGAATGTCCATTTACAACTTACTAAAATGACTATGTAAAGGGATTCACACAAACCAAATTCTACTTATATACGCATAGGTACGCCACTAAATTAAATTGCTCATACACAAAATACGTTTACATTGAATACTGTAATTTCCGTTTGCTTTTTGTTTCCCCGGTATACTGGTAAATACTGGAGTGTAAGAGTAGTAAGGTGAAAGATAAAGTAATTGCGTAAGTTCCCTTCCCTATACCTACTTACAAGATTGTTATTAGACATGAATATGTCTGTTTATATCACGTGGAGCAAAGCAAGTTACGACATAGGACAGATCAGGTTATTTAACTTATTCTTTCCAACTAAAAATTATATGTTCATCCCCATAATCCGACGATCAAGTGAAAAAATCAACATGTCGATGGATATTATAAACTTATTATATTGACCTTTCCAAACGTAAAATACTACATAAATCGCTGAGAAACCTGGGTCCGGGTCTGGCCCCTACCCAAGGTTCAAAATTGTTCATATCACCTTAAATGAAAGAGGGAAACGAAGCGAGACAATTACATGCGTTGGGTATGATCTGGCCTTTATTGGCTTTCACTCAATGAATATGCACAAACCACCTACATATAATACTCACTCAGTCAGAATTGGGAGCTGACTACTACTTGACTCTCTGCCTTTGTATTTCCCATCATAGTGATGAGAGCCGTGGGAGTACAATAGGCTCCCCTATGAAGTAACGACAAGCTAGACAAGCACTCACAATCACTAACTAAGCATTAAGTCCCCTGATGCTCCCATTTGCACCGGTAAAGTGAAATGAGAACCCTGGTTTTCACCCATATTTTTCATCTATTTTCCTCTGAACTGAGCATTATATTATGCATACGATTTTAGGGTTTTCCATATCACATGAGGCTCCAACACTTTCACTCTCAAATATCAAGGTCGACCATATCTGTGGTCTTAAGTATAAAGTAGCTCCTTACTATCTATCAGAATAAGCGTACCTACCAATCTATATTACATGTACTGTTATACTTCCCTACTGTTAACTCATGTACTGTTATACTGTTATCATACCTAATTACATTTGTTGGTATAGGAAAAATTTTCTTATAAGGACCGAGAGAGCATAGCACTACCGTAAATCTGTCATGTATGCCATGCAATTTAACTCCTTTTCCTTCCTTCTTAATTCCGTCCTTCCTATAAAAGAACTTCTTTTCATTTTTTGTGTGTGTCTTACTTCCCAAGCGCTCTTAACAAGTATCTTTTTTATACTTGGATTACGAAGTCAAGCATGTTTCATTCTACATGATACGCCACACATTTTATTTCAAACACTCAAAACTCAAATATTTATATATGTATCTAATGAATGCCGATACCAACGTGGAGCGGTCGTCGGTCTTACAAGCTCAAGAAAAACAAATGTCACAAACATTATTTTGTTAGCCTTTAGTTTTAGATGAAAAGTTAAAAAGTGTGCCATATGGCAATGCCTTCTTCATCCTTGATATAATAAATTCACACACAAACCTAATGCACACCAGGGCATATAAGCATCCTGCTACTAAACAGAAACATTGCTTTTAATATAAGCACGACCATTGGCATTACTGTAAGAGCCTAGATGTAGGTACTTACATATGCACCTACATTATATGGTGTCCGACTCTTTGATTGAATTGTAGACATAGATATAGACAAGACAACCCTCCCTTTCTACTGTTAAAACTTTTCTATAAAAAAAGCCCTCAGATGGAACGTAAAGACTTTCATGAGTTCTTCCAGTCTAATTCTACAACGTAAATGAGAAGAAGCGGAGGAAAGGAGGATAATATGAAGCTTCTTTCTCTTTTATGAGGGTGCGGGCACCTTCTGTTCTTTACTCATGTGCTTAAATTTCATAGTGTTATCTTTTGCAATTATCTTTGTAATTGACAAGTGCTCCAGGCGCAGTTTTAACGTAACAACTTTCTTATTTTCGATATCACATTTAATTAAATTCATATGCTTGCGATTTCGGAATCTAGCTTGCGAGCTCTCTACGGAAGAAAATTTAAATTCGAAATTTGAAAGAGACACGCTCAAAATAAAACAGGAGACAAAACAAAAATTTGACTTTTTAACGTAAGTATTTTAGAGTCAGGAGATATACACAAGGAACAAAACACTGCAAGTGAATGGATACTGAGTTCAATGAACTGTCTGTATTCCAGCTGATGTTGTGTTCTTCTGCAACACTGACTCAATCAAGTTATTTCTAGGATGCATACATCCATGCACCTACATAATAAATATAAAACATCATTTCCGTTACAAATAAATACTATATGGTTATGAGAGTGGTGGCGAAATAGATCCTAGAAAAATGACAGCACATTACGTAGCGTGTGTGTGTGTGTATTCAGAAAAGGTGTTGGGAGTAATTTATGTACATGTATCTATAGTCAATTATGCACGTACACTCATACGACTTGTATGTAATAATAAATATGCACCTAATATCATTTCACATTCACTGTCACTTTCCCTGACAACGGAAATTGTGCTCCCTGACAAACTTGTAGATGAGACATCTTGAATCCCCACTGGTGATAAATAGTTGACTCGTAACAACTTCAACTTTTTTCCCCTCCCATTCTCTGTATTGCCTTTCCCCACATTTCATTTGCTCTCCAGCTATAAAATGTACTTCTCTTTGTTATAAGCTCTCCACGCCACAATAATTACTAATTATGGTAGTTGCACCCAGACCCCTTCAAGCTTACGACCATGATTACCATTTTAAGAATTTCAATTCCTCTTTACGACCCTGAAGGAAAAGGGCAACTGTTTCTTTACGACCAAGCGAAATTAGCATACCTAGACTACAGAGTACAACATTCCTCCTTTTTGGCACCTAAAGAATTTAGAACTCACTTTTGAGTTTGAGTTCGAATTCGAAATTTGAAATGATTCCTGTCGTACTAAGCTCATACACGCTCCATGTAATTAATTACATTGGCAGTAAATTATAAAATTGTGAAAACTCTTTTAGGAAAAAAATTTGGAATGAGAAGCTTATAAGGCAACGGGTAACAGTCACAATGAGAAATGGAATTGTGCAAGTTATAACGACGACAGGGGTTGTGTTTGAGACGTCGCGTAAGAAAATCTCAGCGGTCATGCCTATGTAATATGTAAAGATGCTCCGTTCAAAATACCGTCGTCAGCCATCGCATCGTGTGCAGTGAAATTTTCTATCCCGGAAGAAAACTCCATCCGTCCGTACAAACTGTACACGCAGGAGAAAGTTAAAATCATAGCTGAGCCATGCCCATGATACACTTGGCTTTTGAATTTGAGTACATCCGCTTCTGCGAGGACTTTATTGAAAGATTTATCTACACACTGACGAGACACACGCCAGAAACCAGAACCAGAACGCAAAAGGCAAACCAGCCACCATACACAGAGAAGCTATATATCTTACAACTTACGTATCATCTTTCCAATCTAATTTAAGTTGACTTTGCTCTTTTCACATCCAAAATATCCTTCTCTTACTTTACATGGACGATCACTCAAGAGGAGAAAATGCAAAAACCAGTGCATAATTAATTAAACGGAGGTATTCCTTAACCAATGCATCCTAATGTGCAGCCTCAACGTCTTCCTTCGTCAAGACACTTCTACCGTAGTCTGCTTCCGTCCTTCTCTCTATACTGTGTACATGGAGCAGTCTCTCAGTCTGAAGTAAATTACGTATATTATTTATCCCGTGGCCATGACCATACAATAATACAACCACAGTGGGTGTTCTCAGAAATCTAGTTAGTAGCACAGTCACGTTCTTTTTCGGAAGATTTCAGACTCTCAGACAGAAGCGCTCCAATTTGCCGAATGCCGGAGGGATCAGAATATAAATTCTACACAATATTCTTGTGACAAATCCTGTTTTTACCGCTAATGAAAGTCTGCAGGAGTACTACTTCAATGGTAAGCACAACAATCAAAATTTATTTAATGAACATTTGAAACTAGAAACTAGGACAGAATATAAAAAATAAAAGTAAAAGTAAATAATATACTATGGCCATTCAGTCTAGTCTCAAGCTTTGAAAAATTTATATATTTCATGATTTCAAATTCCTTACAAATTGACTGCAAAAAAGTATGGAATAATAGAAAACACTTTAAATTCTATTAATACAATTTTTTTAAATTTCCAAACTTATAACAACTGACAAATATTTTACGAGTTATCGCAAAAAATAGACAGCAACTAAATACAGAGTGAACAGTGTGCTTTGTAAGATTTACTAAATATTATGTTACATATTATGCACTTGGCGTATTATTGTTGTGATGGTGGTGGCGGCAAAACTTTTCACTTCAAACAAACATCTTTATTTCGTGTGTAAACTTTTCTTCTTATAATTTCTTTATATATCGGAAGAAATGTTACCCTCTTTTATTTTTTTTCCTATAGCACAAACTAGCACCGAATAAGCTAACCAAGTTTATTGCAACAGGCAAAATTATGAAATGACATTTTTTTTTCGTTGGCTCTGAAATTCCGTCAGAGTGACAGTTGGGAATATAAAATGAAATCAACGATAGTAAAGTTTGCAGCTACACGCCACAGTTTCATGTTCGACAATTTCGGTAACGTAGCATTTGTAAGCATAAATTGCATAATGCAATACAATTCTATGAAGATGAAAAAAAAAATTCGTATCTCGCTTGGCGAGAATCGGGAACGGCCTCTGTCTCACACTTACACTCAAGTCTTGCTGAATTTCTAATGTATGCAGATTCAGAGAAGTATAAGACGGAGGAAATACGTAATGTGGTTATCCGGAGGCGGACGAAATTTTTCACTTGGAAAGATTCTGCTTATAAATGAACAAGCCGAGTAAGAATACTATGAATGCTTCCGTCCGTACTAGGTACTACTAGTCTCCTGTCTCAATTGACTTTTTAACCGGGGAAAGAAGATAAGCAAGCATACTTTACATGAGACATTAACATTGAGAAAACATTTTTCTTATGTAGTCATTTTTTCCCATCCTTGTAGAAAAGCATGGGAAAGGATGATATGCGGGAGCGAGACTGTGTAATGTGTAACTAGGTACGTTAAAAAAAAGTATACTTGATATCTGTTTGCACTGAAGCAAGTGAAGTTTTTTAACTTTAAAAGGGTCCAAGAAGTCTAGAGCGGATGCGTTCCATAAAATAATTTTTCTTCCTTTAAAAAAAGCTATTTTTCTTTTACACAGTAATCAGGTTTAAAAAAAAATAAATTCTAAAATATGTAAAATACAGTACAAGCTCAATAATAATCAAAAAAGAAAATAATAAAATTTAAGAGCGATAGTTCTGCTAAACAGATATAATTTAGTCTAAATTTTAAGCGTGACAAACACAGTTGTTGTTTCTGCTCTAAACTAACAACGTCAACCAGTGTCAGTGAACTGGATAATTTCGACTCGGACTGTAATTTCCTAGAAATTATTGCGACTATATTACTATAACTATGCTGCCACCAATTTATACTTTTTGATTAAACTTGTCGCATAATTTGATGGATCATTTACAAAAATTGCTGCCTCAAATCATACAGAAATCACGATGAAAATTAGTTACGCCACTACTCACATTTCTTCTCCACCCTCAGGACTCAGGAGGTTCCCCACAGGGGGTAGACAACAGCCTGTTGCAAGGCAATTATTTTTATTTCATCAGTTATTTTATTAAACTTGACTCAATAATTTGATCTCTTCTATTACGTTTATGCATCTAAATTAAACTACTAACTACGCTGACTATAATTTTTTTTTATTTTCTCTCACGATGTCTGTTTCGTTAAAATTTGAATGCCTGAACTTCCTTTGTTTTCACTTT
>JAQFZE010000968.1:0-20806 GCA_034695245.1 Dicyrtomina saundersi | reverse complement strand
TTCAATCCCACTTAAAAGTAACAAAGTAATATGTGCGTGCAAGGGTCATTACCGCAATAAATCATGCAAATAAAAATGTAAAAACCGCAAATTACTATAGCGCAAGATGAAGAACTCTTGACACTTTCGAATTAAAGTTAAATACATAATTATGCACTTTATTATCTTCCATACAAAATTCCGCCGTCTTTTTCGTGAGTGTGGTCTATAATGTATATTGTCTACTGCAACCGGCAACTTCCATTCCATAGTTAAATAAAAACTGAATGCAATTTAATACACATGATTATAGGATTATAATATAGGATGGCGGAAGGACATTAAAATGAGATCGAATCGAAAAAAACGACTATTTTGAGGAAGGAAAGCACAGCGTGTTTGGAGGATTGGGATTTTTATCAGCGAAATTACATAGAGTATATAGTAAAAGTACAGTAAAATTACAGGTTGTCTGATAGCACTGGGACTGGGCACGTTTACATGTTAAGAAGGAAGAACATTGGGCTATAATGCTCGTTTATCTATAAAGTCTTAAGTGTTAATTTAAAATAATTATTAGATGTTACAGAGGCGATATGCTATACTTTTTACAGCTTTATTCTGATTCTATAAATTTTTCTTGTGTAAAAATAATGGATCTTTTTAACTACAACATTTCATTTTTTTTTGCTGTAGTCACCGGCACCGGAAAACTATAAGAGCCTGCAGTCAGAGTCATACCTATTATGTGTTGATTATTACAATTTACAGTAAAGATGCAAAGAAAATAACAATGTTCAATGATTAATTGTAAAACTTGCGCTAGAATGCGGAATTTACCATTTATTTACTGTGTATGTAATAATTATATTGGTAAAGTCAAATTGTATTGTATCTTTTCTAGTTATGATTGACAATAGGTTAGATGTTTGAAATCGAAATCTAAAAGCCCAAGTGTAGTAAGGTATGTACAATATGTCTAACCATTTCCTTGGCCTCGCCAGACCTTAATTTATGGACGACGTACCTACGTAAACAAATCATTATTACAACAACAGATACATACTAGATATGCAACTCACTTATTCGGCTTCGGCTTCACATTGTTTTGTCCTTTTCTTCGTCGATACTCTCTCAGAGAATAAGTTAAATTACATTAAAAAATATTAGAATCAATAACGCTATGTATATGGTATATTGGCTGTGGAGCAGCAGTTAGCCTTTGGTCAGCATGCCAGTCAGGAGTCAGGAGGCATGTCATGATGGCATGTTAGTCCAGTCTCTCAAGTCTTGACTGTGTAGAGCTTGAAATTGAAAAAATTATTACCTACCTGCCCTGTAGTATTAAACTCTACTATATACTACTAATACGCTATATACTCTTCAGTAATTTGACTTTTGACTGCATTTTCTTTTGCGTGTTGATATACGATGCTTCTTGGTGTCTGCTATCCACTTGCAGAAAAAAATACCATGGGAATTGCAAATTGACAGAAAAATTGACAGAGGAGTGCGTAACTCGTAACTCGTAAAGGAAAACCAGCCAAATCCTGGGTGGATTTCCATAATAATTTACATTTTACATGTACGCATACCTGTACATGTGTCAAAGTCTCAATTCAAAGATCTTATTTAGCGGAGCTATTTAAAATTTGTTTATTAATTTTTTCTCTCCTCTCCTCTCATGTAAGTTTGTAGTTTACTCAATGCTATCATCATACATCATCATCATTCATAATAGAGAGCTAGAACAGCGTTGAATGTAAAAAAAAACAATAATAAACTGTACTGTACTGTGGACATTGAGGTTGACAGTAAGTACTTATGCACATGTATATAATAAGATTCGAACCAAAACCAAAGACGTGTCAACTATTTAATTGCGTAAAACTTTAAGCGGTATACACAATTATAACAATGTAGCACTTTTAATTGCTTCATTAGGGACAATAGTATACTATGTTGATGTATCCCTTTTGCTCCAAAACATAAATTAAAATTTATTTTTTATTATTTCTAATTATTTAGCTCTAGGGATTTGTATAATATGAAATATGCTGATTTGATTTAGACCGAGGATTATTATTTTATCAGCCCTCATCGCATCGTTACATATATACTAAACTATATACAACATAAAGAAAATAATTTGAATGCAATACAAAACTAACACCAACAATGACAAAAATGTAATGGCGGATTTCTATCTTTATTTTTTAACTATTTTCACAGTCACAGGAACAAGTCAATATAGGTAGGTACTTTCTTACAGCTTTTATTGAAGGTAGATATAGGATAAAATTATCACTTATTTTCAATACACGCAATGACAAAGTTTAATTCAGCGGATTGGTTATTTCTTGTTTTTAGATTGGGTCCCAGATCTGATTAGCTGATACGCGGAAACACGGGGTTAGCAGTATAAATTAAGCGCATTTTTGGACAATGCGTGAAAAATAATGTAAGATAAAATATGAATACGAAATACTTATCAAATGTGGGACTCCATGACGTGGATCATTAATTCTAAGGATAATCCAAAGATTTCGATAACATCAATGAGAAATTGTAAATCCGTAGCTAGAAATTATTGTCAGAAAATCAGAACAACTTCGCTTTAAAGCTTGAATTTAAAAACTCCCATATTAGTACTAAAACTAATGCCTTAGTACCTACTTTGAATGCCGCGTAATCTAAAAAATGAAATCAAAATCGATGCTTGCGTAATATGTTTAATGCTTAATCTCTATTATGTTCTATGTACTGCCACTTTGTTCAGGAATTTGTTCAATAATTATTCTCAATAATTAAAAACGTGGTTTGATTGTTTGCTTATTGTTTGATATAGTTTGGTTTGAGTTTCATAATTTATGAATTCGATTTCAATCCACTACAAATAAGGCTCGTGTTAGTATGTGATAGTGTGTATGATATATTCGCGTATAGGTCTCTGGTCCTGGTCCTGGTCCTAGTCTAGTTTTAGCTTATAGCATGTTCCCTACTTATACATTGATGCCCTTGCCTCGTACTAAAAGTCACAATGAATTGTTGATTAATAATGGGCATAGAAATGGAAAGTAAAGCGCCCATGCTGAGCATCACTTGACAGCATTCAAGTGTTCAAATCTTTATTTAATATCAATCTTCGCCGTCACAAAGAGAGACGAAATAAAAATACATTACATACTTTTTCCACAACTATAAACTATCATCTATATATTATTATTATGATTGTGACTATCAATGAGTTTCAATGTACACACTATTTGCATATGTAAGTACTTACAGTACAGTTTCTAAATATACCGTGCATTACACTGCTTAATTTATAATCTCGCTGTATTTATTTTATATGTCTGTAGGGCCTTCCTTCCCTCCATTTGCATTTCATTCATAGCCTACATACATATAAACAAGACTTTTACGAGGATCAGTAATCGGTAACAGTTTTATAATGATCAGCATCAACCTGTTACTTGTGTACAGTAGGTATACATACAGTACAAAGGATCAAGCACTACACGAATATTACACACAGGATTAGAAGATATATATTTTTGTGGACTTGTGGAGAGTCGTGAGTGTGATTCAATGAGACATTTAGATGAAATTAGCTTGAGTGAAATAAGACGAGGTTAAACAATGGAATTTTGTTACTGGTTGTAATGAGACTATGGACTAATACCCTCTGTTATCTATTATGTTTGTTGATGTTAACAGATAGGATCGGCCGTATTATGTGAAGGCTCAATGGATCAATGGACAGTTTTAGACTGAATTGATAATAATATTACAGGAGCAATCAAGGCAATATATGTCCGTGTAAAACCCACCCTGCCCATAGAACCTCCATAACCCCCTCCAGAGAGCGCGATCTCTCTCTCCCTCTCTCTCTTCATTATGATCTCCGTGTGTCTGTCTTTATTATGTCTAATAATCCAAATTCAAAAGCGTCTGATGGATAACCTTTTACTACTACTACTACAACTTGTTGTGACGGAAGATTGATTTATTTACAAATGTCAGAAGCTGTCAGACTGCGCCGTCTAAAAAATGCAGTCCCACAAACCAAAAGCCAAACCAAACCAAACCAATGACAGGAATACATAACGGTCAAGAGCACACAATCACACACACAATATAAACTGGCTCAACCCACACACAGAGAGACACATGTCATAGAATGACAAGACCTGCAACAACTTGACTAATTCCCCTATTCTTCACTTTTGACTTTTGTGATTGTTCATCATTGCCAATTGTCGGCCATCAAAGGTAAAGGGAAGCAACAAGTGCGCGCCCCATTCATTGAGCATACAGATACTAATACATTTTTCTCACACGTTATAGTTACAATGCGGATCACTTCCGCTCTTCGCTCGATCACGTGGCTGTTTTTTTTCTTAATATCTTATGGTTTTGGTTTTGACATCCATACATATAAATCGCCGGTCTCCTACACGTCCTATCTCAATACTGAATCTAAAAATATATCTTTTGATTAAATTCACAATCATGTTCAATGGCACCCTACAATTTTTTTCAATCCATTCTTTAATAACTGTTCCAATTTAAGTTTTAACTTTTCTTCCTTCCTTTTTTTATTATGGTATGCATAAGCTTCGGACAAAAATTTGAATGAACATTGGTAGAAATTAATTGGAGCTGTTGTATAAAAGAATGGAATGGAAATGATATATTTTGTGACTACACCTTCCCTTGTTACCAGATAGATTGTTTAAATATCTGAGAAATCAGAGTAGAATACGTAATGTAATAATGTTAGTATTCTCCCTTGGTCTAAGACCAGATCTAATTTATAGTGTTGGTAATGGTAATGGTAATATTAATTTAACCAGCGTGTTAATTTGGAGGAGGAAGGACTGATGTTTCCGCTGATAAATGAATTGACGTCTTAAGGCTTTTACACGCTATGCAAAATTAATCTCTGAAATGTTAATATCATTCATTGCTTAGTGCACAAATGAGAGAGAACAGTAGCAGTAGCAGTTGAGCTGAAATTGCAGATTGTAGATTGTAGATCGGAGGCTTTTATTTTATTTTTTTTGTCTTCTGAAACTCACCTAGATTTGAGCCGCATGCAAAACAAAAGTGAGATTTATGAAGTTATTTCAAGGTTTCTTTAATTAAATGAAATCGGACTGGTGAATAATAAGAAGATTGTTAAGAAAGTAAAAGTAGTGAAGTGACTATCATCTGACGCTGTGGCTCCAATGTCTTCCCTTCCCGAAGCCGGCCGTAGGGAACTTGTCTGTCTGATGCTCTGGGTCTATATCTATATAGCAAGTGCATCTGTGATCTGTGGGGGATATACACGTATATAGATAGACAACCGTCTCTATCCAATTTCAATAAACTATATACCATATACAGTATATAGCGCATTTTCTTGTGCTCTGCTCTGACTGCTGAGCTGACATAGTCTAGCACGTTTCAACTTTTTTTGTGGTCATACATTTACTGTAAATCAGACGACAGGGAAATTATTGGTTGATGAAGGTAAAGGCTACATGAATTATTTTTGTGAAATTGAAAGCTTTTTTTTCTCACATAATCAAATCTAGACTATCCTTATATATGTATTTCATACACAGTAAATTCGAAGCAAGCTTTTATTTTAAAGGTCAACTCATCGAAATAAAATCAACTTGCTAATTACACTTCTTACCACCGCCGGCCGCCCGAGTCAAATTAATCAAATAAGTGTATACCTTTATTGCTACTTTTAATTAGACGCATAATAAAAAAATGACTAAACTACCTATAGGTGCATTGTAGCTAATATTAAAGATTTCACATTAAATTCTGATTGCATTTATAGTACTGCGGCGCTAGATTTAAAATTGTTATTTCGTTTGAAATTTTAAAATTAATTTAATTTAATGTTTCTATTTCACTTTGTGAATAAATTTTATTAATCGAGCCATACCATAATAAGTGTTTAAATTATCTATATTACAGCTACATTACATAAAAGATGGGTAGCTTCTATCTTTTGTTCCCATAATCATCGACATCATCATTGTTTCCAAATCTCTCACCTCACGAAGTCAAAATGCATCATAAAATCACTACCATCACCATCCCCATATGTGACTCGCCACCTTTGACACTACAGATATCTTATTGCACTAGCACGCTGACGAGTAATTTTACGACATCGCACCGCACCGTTGGGACCGTTAAAAATGCATTTAGTAATTATTCTGAAGTTTGCAATGTGTAAAGCAGCCAAGCAGGTATACATATGAGTATTTATCTAATAAAATTTATTAGCATACTTCATCCCGCAACCCTTTGCGCTGTTTATAAAGTTCCTTTCCTGCATTCGTTTTTCATGTAAGTATATAGGTATAATATGCACTATATTGTATCTACTTAATTACAATTACTTCCAACTTACAACACAACCATACCTATTTATGGGACACAAAGGAGCGCAAAGATCAAGGTATGTTTTGTTTTGGCTGTATGCTGTTTTGTCTAAACGTCAACGCAGCCCAGCGCAACACGTTGTCTTATTAATGAAGCCAATCCAATGTTGATTTTGATGTTGTTGTTGAGCATGTTCATGTGTCCGTCGTTCGCACAACTTGAACATTCGTCAGTCATTTGTCGGAAACTCAGCGTCTTTTTAATTATCGCCTTTCTATTTACCTCTACAAGTCAAAATGCTGATGTGTTTACAATAATTAGATTAATTAATAAATTACCTCAGTCGTTAATAGGATTATGCCTGTTAATGAAGGTGATTTTTGATACTTACAACTAAGCAAAATGTACACACCGTTGCGCTCGCGTTCTTCGGCCACCTAATAAGGCCGGAGGCAATGGAACGCAAACGGTACGGTGGTGCGGTAATTAAGTACACATGGAATCATTGATTTCATCAGACTGCATTTTTTTTAAGTAGATGCACTATTTTGTGTTTCCAAGATGGACAATAATGCATATACACGGCAAGACGCTGGGACTATGGCAGTGAGTGAATTAAAAAAAGTATAAAGTCATCTGTGAGACTATGTGCATGCAAATAGGAAAAGACAAATTACATTTTCCAAAAGTAGATCGAGAAAATCGAGATCGATTGATGAGGACAGGAGCAATTAAAAAATAAAACATATTAAAGGTCCATTTACACCTTGTGCCTTGGCTTTGAGTACACAGTGTAAATTAAATCCAAAAAAAGAGATCAAAAGTAGTCAAAGGAAAATCAGGAGGCTTTATAATTGCATAGAGATATGAATACATTAAAACTCTCCTAATTTTAATACAAGTGTTCCTTGTCTGTCTCTCTGTTCAAAAATTTTTTCTGTCTCAAAGTCATTCTCTTGATTCTGATTCTTCTGTTTACCTTCTACTATTTCACATTTTTTAAAAATGCAATAACGTATACGATGTACACGCCAAGAAGTAACCCAAGAGCCTATAATTCCAGTATTTTAAGTACCTATAGTTATCGTTAGCGTTAATACTATGTACCTACATTAAGGCTGACGCATAGTACACGATAAGTCCATAAAGGCAACTTATTGCATAGCGCTGGACGCTGGGTATAAGCTGCTAGAAATTGAATCGATAATCGATTAAATTACCATAAGTGCGACAAAAGTGTCAATACATCAAATAATAAAAGTTTCAATTTTTCAATTAGATAATATAATTTCAATTACTACACATTTCGTTTCCATTTGTTGGACGAGTGTAGCAAAAAAACAATGACGGCAAGAATAACAAGAGCAGTGACAAAGCACCGATGTGAATTTTAATGGGATATTATTTGGATCTGTCTCATTATCACTAAATCATTCCGCACTGTTTGCTCCCCTGAACCATCCACAACTCATAGTACAAGTGCAAGAGGTTAATGATGCAATCAATAATGGAATGGATGATGCAGCTACAATAGAAATCTGCTAATACTCTCTCATAAATAAATAAATGGTGCGACGTAATCAATTAGCTCTTTCTCTCTCTCTTCGTCTTATGATTAGTATAGCTTCTAGCGGCGTTTACTTTGGCTAGACATATATATGTAATGTGTACTCGCCGCAATATATATTACAGATACATAGTATATGGGAAATGCTAATATTATTATAATCGAACGAAGGATCGACCGATGACCTTGGCATTTATTTATATTTTCAATTTCAAATTTCAATATCTGTGTAGTTATCCCTATATACAATAATGATAATATTATTGTGATTGTTATTTAAAGCCTATTCAATCGGATTGTTTATTATTTTGACGCGTCATTTTTATTATTGCACGCTACTTAAACTTTGCAATCCCAATTCATTCAAGAATAATTGCTAAGCATGGTAATTTATATTGCTATGCAATAAATTGTGTGTGTGTGCTGCAGGATTAATAATAATTGTCCCGAGAAGTCATGTGAGTCTGTGAGAGCCAGTGGCTAGAATAGAATACACACACAGGTAAGTTGTTACTGACTCAAGTATGTATGGTGTTACAATATTTTCAATGTTGTTTCACGGCATTCCAGTGTTTTGATGAATGCAAATGCAAAATACCTATCCAACAATCACCATTACTCTCTAAGGCTCTATTGTCTTGCGTGTATAATAAGTCTATGGGTTAATCAATACTCAATCCTATTGAATATGGAAATAATTAGCAATTTAGAGAGAATAGAACGTGAACAAACTTATGTAAAAGATATTTAAACTATTTTCCCTTGGTTAGAATTAAAATAATACTAACTGGATTTTTGGCGTTGAAAAGTCGTTCAAAATAAATAGACACACACGTGCCCATCCCCGATCAACTACCTACTTAAATAGTTAAATTATAAAAATCAGATTTGGCATATTTAATTTAATATGATATGACGTCAATTCAAGAATTTATTACGTAAAGTGTAAGTGCAAAGTGCACGCGTCAAATAGTCTTGATCAGCTATACAGACTAACTTACAGAGTCTGACCTGACATTCTGACTTTGTTAATTATTATCTCTGTTTTTTTGTTTGTTATTATTTTTCTTATTATTGCAATATATACTCTCCACTTAGTTGTCGTTTGCTCTCTATAGGCTAATTATTCAAACAAAGCTTTTTTGTTTATTGCTTTGCATTTTATTATTTTGCGCTGTCACTAATCCTAATAAGTTTTTTTCTCAGTCAGTGGGTCAGTGTGTATTAAAAATATACAGGTGTTCATTCTGCGGGAATATTTAAATTTGTTATTTTCATCTCAAAGATTCGGTATTCGGTACTGGTACGGTGTGCAAACAAACGTACTACAAAATACATAATAACTTATTATAAATATTTTCTTTTAATTTATTCAATTTCTGAGTGATAGGATAGAAGCAATGCACAAGGTAAGGCAAACAATCGAGCTTTAATTAGAACGAACTTGCACTTAATAATTCACCAAAATAAAACTGATGGCTGCAACGAAGGACTGCAACCGCAACCTACAGCCACTGCACCACTGCCTGAAAACATTCGAATTCGAAGCTCTAGCCCTAGCTTCTGCAGAAATCCATGTTTGTAGATCCCGACTCAAGATTACCAAAATTTAAGAAAGAAGCAATATAGTTTATAATTACAATATAAAACTACTAGTGCAGTGCAACCAACCTATTTTCTTCTTGCAATTCGTCATACAAATGCAACTTAAAAATCAAAGCCCTAATAAATAAAATGCCTAACATTCAAAGTGAGCAAATGCAGAGTGTAAAAATCTGAAGGAAGATAAATATGATGTGAGATATTACTATTACAATGCAAAGGAATTTGATATCTCTGTTGAATTCTTCTGTTACACGATGACTTCTCGGCTTCGACTTAGACGTCCACGTTTACTTTTACTTGACGTTACAACTCTGTGAATTGTTTTCAAGATTCAAGATAAAAGGAAAACTCACGATGCACTTGTTCTTTTCTGTTCTATATCTATTGCTTCAAGAGAAGACAGAAGGGGTATATTACGATTACAAGCTACACATTAAAAGTAATGTAAGTTACGTTGACTTGGTTTGACAGTTGTTAGTTTGTTACACTTTGTTGCAGTTGCTCTGTTCTAGCACCATCAGAAATTCAGATACAATCAGGAATTAAGAATAATTTGAATAATCATAATAATCATAATGATAATCTATGCGTATGATGATTATGTTATGTTGATTTTGCATCTCACTTCGTTCAGACAGCCAGTGGACAGCACATTACTTGTTGACTATGGTGTGAATTAAACTTGATTTGGGCCATCCTGCAACAAAAATGATGACTACTACAACAACTACCTATATAACTTGCCTTCCTTGCTTCGGTTTCGTCATGTCTCGTCTCCGGTCTGTATTATCATTGTCTACAGATGCATCAAAATCAATGGTCTACTGCACTGGTTAGCTATCGCACACAAAGTCTTTCGGTCATCACATAAAAAAATAAATCAGCAATCAACACACACAGGAAAAACCTACGTTCTCAGGAATACGTATAGTTCGTACGGGATTACTATGGATTAATTGGTGTTAAGTAGAAAGATTGTGATGTCGTTCTTTGATGTAGCTATTTGAATAATGAATATGCTTCATTTTTTATGCATGCGCGTTTGAAAAAATGAGTGTACAGGGGAACAGTAAAAAATAATAAAACAAATTAAGGGAAAAACTCAACAGAAACCAGCAACCAGTAAGTAACTGACTGACTGCAATTTTGATACAATAAAATATTTATTGAAGATGCAATATACCCATACGTACGTGACTTATAAAATTTGCAAGACAGTAACTATCTTACAAGGTTTTTGAAATTGCACTGTATACTCTGTGTCAATATTCTAAGTAATGCACAATCAATATAATTATTTAACTGCATTTTAATATAAAGGAATTGCCTCAGTTAATTTAATTGTGTCGAAAACATAGAAGTACTACGCTATTGCCTAGTATTTCAGAAATACATAAATCTCGAAAATGTTCATTTAAAAACACTGTATGTCGATCGACGAAATTTAATATTTTTTTCAGAATGAGTACACATGGCTGGAATTGCATCTTCAATTCTTCAACCAAGATATCGCTACTGCTTAAAGAAGCAAAATTGCCGATCTTCAATTCTCACTAGTGGTTCTGCAATACACACATACATCTCCATTTTTTGGCTCAAATAGTGTACGTATAACTTATTGGGTTTTCAACACAAGCAATAAGAAATACCAGCTTGTTTATTTTTTTTACAAATTTTACACAGTTAAGTACATCAAAAAATGGAGACCGGTAATTTTGCTTTTAGTGAGAACTGGAGATTGGCAATTTTGCTTCTTCAGTAGCGATATATGTCAGACTGGATGAGTTGAAAAAATTCAAAAGTTACGATTAAAATTAAAAAGCTTTTGATTTGACACCATGGTTCGAAAAGTGACAGGTGTGTTGAGGATTGAGCTGTTCTATTATGTGCTCTCGTACTCTTAAAGTTACAATTAAAGAGTAGTGTGACTCACAACACATATAATTATTAAATAATATACTGTGCATTGCTCTGTTCTGTGGTGTGAAACGGTGTGGGCAATTGAAAATGAACGCACAGGTACAAGGGAGATTGAGCAAGACTGATTATTTCATTAAGGAATTTACTTGCTGACATCGGACCAGACAACGAGAACGAGACACCAGATTATTTGAATTATTGACTGGTGCCGGTGACTGCATTATTATGTGCAATAATGGTCCACTCGTTTGATCAGCTCCTGTCATGCAATCTATTATTATATTAAAATATTATAATCATATCCTACTAATTTGCATACGAACTGTGTGTAAGTAGTAATTAGGTATCTACCTCCTATATGTATCTATTTACTATGTGAGTATTTACACATTTTTTTTACAATAATTTATTTAGTGCTCCAAGCGCTAATAGTTGACAGTGCAGTAGTGCAGTCAGTGCAGTGTGTGGGTATAGTTATTTTTTCACACATTTAAATCCATACTCACGAGAAGCGAGAACAATTAAGGATTTCTTTGAATGTCCCAATTATTTATCTATTATGACTATATGACTGGGACTATCTGGACTTGCATTAACTTTCAATTGTGACTTAATTATTTTAATTTGTGTTTTTTTGTATTCAATTTCCATACATTACATTCTCATTCTCCTTACGATTAGTAATATGTACTACCTATTTAAAATTAAATTTCATTCATAAACGCTTAAGTAAAAGTGGCAATTGAATTTGCGACTTCATTTATTTTTTTGCACTGCATATAGTTTAACATCAGATCAGCTCACAGCTATGTAATTATTATATTTTAGCTGTACTATGGTATATAGTATTATAAATCTACCAATAGTTAACATTAAAACGTGTACATAAATAGAAGATACAAAAAAGCGTATTTAATTCCTTCACGACAAGAACATAACTATAACCATAAGGAAGTCAACAGAGTTATATAGAGATTCAGTATTTGTGCGAATTACGGACTCGACTCGCGGTGGCGGTGTGTACATTATATGGCACTTAACTTTTTATGGTTTAAATGGTTAAATCGTAGAATAAATAATAATTGTAAAAGATTATAAATAATTAACATGTAAAGTCCTCGTCAAAAGGGACACAACGTATGTACAAATCTATGCAAATTAATCAGTAGTCAGTAGGTAGTAATTTGCCCCATCGAACAATGGATGATGGGGAGGGGGGAGGGCACACATTCGTATACACTTTTATCTTTAACAGGAAAGATGACTGACTGATGAAACAAAAGAAAAACAGACTAAACAACAGTGAAATGTGAACAGATGAGATATGAGATGTAAAGTGGTGGAAACCGCAGATGCAAAGTCCTCAACTCCAAAAAGCTTCCCGCATCCCACTGGGTTGATCACTTGACGAGGAAAAACAATATTTATGAGATGAACAGACAAGGGACTGACAAGAAATTCAGCTAATAAGCTTGAAATTGTGATTACGATTAGAGCCGATATTGATTTATTAATTGTTGGCGAGATAGATTATTGATCGTTAAGAAAAAGATGTTGAAAGATCAGAGATGAAAAAGAAAATCATTTTTTTCAAGTATGTATCCTCCACCTCAGTCCTAAGACCTGTATGCTGCATGACATGACTGCCAATAAGTAATCCCGTCATGATTGTATAGCATGCGACTATGTGCATACTAATCTATAGGGCAGACACATATCGTGAGTGAAGAATCAAAATGACCCTTATCCAATTTAAGTTAGAATTAAAATGAGCTATATGTCAAATAACCTACATGAGATAGACGAGTAGTGTCATTAATTACGAGTTTTTGAAAAATTCAAAATGTTCTATTTACATGCTTGCAGGATCTCGATATTTTAATTTCTTTTACTAGATACTACATACATTTCATTTTCGGCCACAAATAAATAAATCGGCCATTTTGATTCTTCACTGACGATATATACAATTACACATATAAAATAAACACATATACAACAACAAGGCAGCGATGAGACATTAAATTCTACATATTAGCACTCTTTATTCTTTATACGGACTTTGTAGTTTGTTCAATCTCTCCCGGTCGGAATTTACTTCGTGGGGCTTTTAATTTGAATTTTATGTACCTATATAGTCTTCGTATGCGTGATTCTAATCAATAACAAATTAGACGAGATGTTCATGCTTTTGTATAATAAAGTAAGGCCTCTCTACAAGTAGGAATTCATGTACAACAACCAATTAGGATGACACAATTACACGTCGGTACATTATAAGGATCAATAATCAAAAGCAAAAGTACAGAAACATTTATTCGCAGTTGCTGCGCTGGGGTTCTACATTATAAAATTTTCTCACACAATCATTAATTTAGTTTTTAGGGTTAGAGAACCCTCTTGCCCTAGAGGTTCACGCCGAAGCTCAAATTCAAATTAAATAAATGTATCAAGTATGAAAAAAAAATTGATCGAATTCATCAACACTCCGTCTACGTCAGTCAATCAGTATTCAAGGCAGCGCATAATATATTTTTCATAGGACATAGAGGAGTTGTTTGTTTTTTATGACGTCGTTAAAAATTCGAATTCGATTTTGATTTCAACTGCAAATGAAATCGAAATCGGAATGCAAAATTACAATACAACAATGTAGTCCCATGCCACTGCACTGCATTGTCTACATAAGGCCTAATAATATTGTTATGAGTTATGAGTATTGTAAGAGTGTCGTTTTGGATTACGTACCTAGAGGTAAGTTAAGGATTTGAGAGCATCTGGTGGGCTAGGTAAGGATAAAAACGATAGCAATAATGATTCCGATAAAGATAGCGACAACGATATACATAATAATTATTAAATCATTAAATGTTCTCTAAGGATCTTTTTAAGGTAATTTAGTAGGTAGTACTGCACTGGACTGGACATGTAGTACACGAAGACACACAACATTCATGCATTACTGATATTACCATCAATAAGATTGAGATCAATCAAGCGCAGTCACAAAATCTAACATATCAATAGATTTTTTATGGCTCAAGTTAAACCAGTGCACTCAATTCAATTACATTATATTGTACTACAAGCTATAAAGCCAAACGTATGTCAAAGTCAGAATGAGAGCGGCGAGTGGAACAATTCCAAGGAATAATAATAATCTCATAATAATAACAAGCAGCAAGAACAGCAACCTACACGATTTTAGCTACGTTCTTCAGCAAGTAGTGTAATAATGAGAATTATCGAGATGCATTTGTTCTCACTACTTGGACCCTTCAATCATTATTATTCCATGTACAGTTTCACATTTGAATAGATTACTTGATTAGAGGGTAATATCAATAACTATTAAAAATTTTTAGTGGTACAAATTGGTTTGACTTGACCAAGACCACGACCAAGACCAACACAGTTCAGTAGGTATTATTAATTGCAACAATGAGTTAGTTAGTTTGGCTTTGGTAGTGGATGGTGACTTCTTATCTTCTCGGTCGTCGTCGTCATCGTCATAGTCATAACATAGGCAGGCAAATGATACACATTTAATCATGAAAAAATTATATATTTTTTTTGTTTCGGTCAACATATCACTCATTAATTATGACGTGGTGTAGGTAGGACAGCAGGAGTCGCTCGTGAGAAAAAGTATATAGTAAAAGATCGCATACTTTCGTCACTCAGTCAATTTTGACGTTGGCGTTTTTTTAATGACAGTTTAATAATTTCAAAAGCTCTTTTCACCACCTTTTATTTTTTATATATATATTACAATTTGACATTTGAACATGGGTGCTTATTACTTATTCGATCAATTCGATGTCAACGGATCATCAACCAAGCGTCTAAATGGAAGCAGAAAAAAATTGACCTCATACTTTAACTTGGTGAACACATTGAAATGAAAGCACGTGGACTGTGGACACGGACAAGTAGTTAAAGTAAATGGTAATAATTGTTATAGATTTGACTTGACGTACTTCATTTATTGCTGATATACTATAATGTAAACTGGAGATTTTATGGGCCATAAACTATAAAGTAATAAAATGTTTTAACTGACAGTGTCTGTGTTTCACACGATTTGACTTTACCCGGAAACGCCCTCCAAATCAAACGCATTCTAATAAATGTAAAAAAAAAAATCAAACATGCTATATGCATTATGCAAAAACGATATTGCTGCACCACTCATTAGATAGAAACTTTACTTGTTTGAACTTTTTTACCTTTCCGGCTGTCCAGATTCCAATTCCTGGTATCTCAAGTCGAAGAAAACATATACAAGAAAATTAGTTACGAAGGATTTTGAAATATTTCACAAAAAAGAAGGAACCTATACCTAATCACCCATCAAATTACAGGTTATGATATTTTGTAACTATGAAAATTATCTATAAATCCATCTGTTAAGTGTGATAGCGCATTCCTTCGTAATTGATAATACTAATTCATAAAATATTTACAAATGGGTCAAAATGATACAAGGGCAATCATATAATAATGGAATAATAATCAATAGTATTGCATTATAGTATTTGTAGAATTGATAACTCAGCATGGTCTTCCAAGCGACACCTATTCCAAATGGTGATTAATGATGATGATAAGATGCAGCACTGACCAGAAGAAAAAAAATTGAGATACTTTTCAATAACGTGAGCGACGGCTAAATAAAATACATTTATGAAGGATAAGGACTACTCGCTCTCGCACTCTTATCCTCATCATTTCCATGTGGTTAATTTTGAGTTTTGATGTTGATTGTAATTGAAAAGTGGAAGCACAATATCGTTCATCGTTCATGATCACCACCACCACCACCGCACCAACAACAGCGCAAGGGTATAGTCAATTGTGAATTGTTCTATATAGCTTTTATATTTATCTCCGAAATAACGTATTTGTTACACACATAATAGTATACTCACCATTTAAAAGGTGTTTTGTATTCTTTCTTTGCAATTTCCAATCCAATGTTATGGCATTATAAGTAGAGCCGTGTATAAATATAATAAAAAAATATCAGTATCAACCTTACGGCTGGCTGGCTCTGTTTCTGCGTTTTGAATACGAATAATAACGTAATTGTTGCTTTTATGCGCTATTGAATTACTTTAATACATGTAATTTGTACGTTTGTATTCTGTTGACGTTCGGCTCAGTCTTCCTTGATTACATTTATTAGCCTCCACGTTTTTGTAGTTTTGATTCCTCTCTGTACTACACTACTACTGTGTAGGCTGATGGGCTGTCGACATTTAAAGGCTTATTTTATTTTTTCACTTAACAATTTTCCATGGAGTATAATATGTAGATATGTTCCGTGTATGAATTATTAATTTAATGAATGTAAATTAAGACTAGTTTGATTTTGACATTATATATCTGTATATTTACATTTATTATTACTCATTCCTACACCGAACATATGTTCAATGTAATACGTGTCCTTACATGATAAAGGTACAGACATAATGTCAAAATAAAAATATTTAAAAAAAATCCGACCTTCAACAATTTGTGCAATGCTGCAGTCATTGTACTCATGCACATACATAATTAATTGTCCATATTACTGATCCTTTATGCATACAATTACCGTGTAGAGGCGGCGGTAGCAGATGTTTACTGTTGGTAGTAGACACAATATTATGCAATCCCATAGAGCATGGAAAAAAATACACACATTTTTGGGTTGAAATTTAAAATAATAAATTCACTTTTTTTATACTTAAATGGCTGCATAAAAATCATACCCTAGGAATCTATCTGGCTCTGGCTGTTGCTAAACATAGTTTTTGCGGTCATGCATTTTCCCCTGCACTTTTGATTTGAAATTATGACGAAATTGAACCTTTAGAATGACATTTTTATGAGTTTTTTTTCTTTTGCTTTTTTTCTCTCGGCCATACGCTAATGCAGTCTGCATGGATATTACAGAGTGCATTTAATTAATCGTGCACCGAAAGTACTATAATTCATCTTGTTGCTTGTAGCAATGTATGAAGTAAATATTCACCGCCGTTGTATAGTAGATATAGGTACACATATTGCTCCTCATTAGATGAAACTTTAATAATACCATAATAATTAATAACATTAATTTACAAAAAACTAATAGCTGTGTAGTACAGCTATAATAACAATAACGTAACCGGACGGGTGTACTTTTACAAAGAAAAATTTAGAAAATGCATGGGGCACGTATATGCAGTTTACGTTACAGACAGAAGATACATGATATTTGTGCACTATTATTGGTATGTAAAGATGCTTGTATAGTAATTTAAAGGCTGCATAAATTTGCCTATGACATAATAAGAATAAAATCATCGTGCTTTATTTAATCTGAACTGTCTCCTGTTCTGTCCCGCCTCCCTTCTGAGCTAACGCTCAAAGTGAGAGTCCCAGTTTGTATTTGTAATTGTATTAATAATAATAACAAGAATAATATAATAATTGTGACTTGAGAGAGTTTCAGACTTTCTGACAACAGATATATCTGGCAGTTTCTTCTTGGTGGTTTCACTAAATGAATGAGTAAAAGTTTATGTAATCGTATTACCCTTTACGTACATAGCTCAAGTTTGCATACCTCTATTCTACAGATATTCTTCACGTTGACTACATATCTATCAGCATTATAATAGCGTGGTGATTTGATGGTATGGTTATGATTGGCTCAGTATGACATTATTATGGGATGAGAGGGAATTATTTGTACGAAAACAGAAACAGAAACATAGGAACGCGAGCGTACATCGTACATGTCATATTATATACTTACAGTATGTAGAATATCTCCTTTCCAAATGATCGAGATAACTTGGGATTTTCATCTCCCTTGGGAGCAATCGTATTAGTAATATAGTAATAGAGTAACGGTAACATTATAACAACAAGACAAGAGCACAACAACACACAGCCACGCCCGTCATTTAATCTCGGACAACGACAACGACAAGCATGTTGTAAATACTCATATGAGAATGAAAAGGAGGTGACGTCGGGCAGTGTGGCAGTAGTGTGTGTGGAGGTACATAAAACATAGGCACATGGGCAATCTACATCATGACTCTGACACTGGGCTGTGTCTGTGGGCACATATTATAGAGAATTAGAGACAGATAAGATAATACACCTGACTCACACAAACTCAAAGTGCAATGATCAGACGAGACCTGACCAGACCAGACCAGCGCGCGATGGAAATTGGAATTGTTTGTCTTAAATATCGCTATTAAATTGTGTTTGTTCAACAGCTCTAACATTTTTCTCCCCCCACGTGCTCTCACTGCTCTCCTATATGCGAATCTGTCCTATGTGAATTGTGAACGTGTCCTCATGGAGAGTAATTTAACAAAAGGATATAGAGCTGTCCGTCGCTCTCCAGTCACATGTCAAATTCTGTAAACTCTCGTAACCTCATAATATAGTCTCGTCTCTCTCCCCCTGTCCACTCAATTTATAATTCATAATTGCTACCATTATACTATGAACGTCATGAACATGGTTGATGTGATAGTCAGGATCGCGATCGTCAGTCGTCATAGAGAATCAAAAGGCTCCATCCAAAATCACTCATTCCAATTTCCTTGTCTTTCATTTAAACTACATATAACCTAAAATCGTAATCGCCAATTTGGCCCACCCTTTCATTCTCATAATTTTTTTTTCATCTTCGACTTCGGCCCAGTCCAATTCCATACAGATCATGGGAGATATCTGTATTAGCATACTACCACGTCAAATTCAAGCGTTCACTTAACTCGCTGATACTCTTACAAATTTCTCATCCATTAATCCCTATTACCTAGACACGTACGTTCTATACTGCTAGGTACATACCCTATGTACGCTATATGTATTTTTAACCTTCAATTTATAATTTTGTAATTCCTTCGTCGTATCCTCATATCACATCGTTTAGAAGATAGCCATATGTAAAATGGTTGCAAGCAGTAAATTACACGAAACAATATATTTTTCTGATATAGTTGAAAAGTTGTTGCAGAATTTGCAGACCGACTTTGAGTCAATTCAATACTCTACAGTGTATCTATATGGCATGGACTGGATTTGGATTTGGCCTATTGAATTGCGTGTTTTGTGGCGAAAGAAAGCCTTATCAGAAGTGTAATAATATTTCCATGTAGTATAAAGTATAGAGATAGGAATAAACATGTGTAAAGTCAAAGTGGCTCTCTGTTTTGTTTTTTGTAGACGTCGTGGACTGAGGCTATAAATTAGTGCAAGTGCGTAAGGTTACTATATGTAATGCCCATTAAAGTCATGTTTGCTGTGTATAGCTCCTAGCCAAGAAGTAATTTATTTTAAACGATTTTAAATCGTTATGGTTATGATTTTATCTGTACAAATTTTAACTCTTGAATTTATTGAAAAGTAAAATGAAGTGAGCAGGTATATGACAATAATGATTACATATGGGAAATGGCATGCTTTAATTTTCTTCAATTATTTTTCTTGTATGTCGTATTCCCTTTGTCGTTCTTTCTGTCTTGTTTTATCTTTTCCACTCTACATGGAACTAGATTTTAACCCTTTAGCCTTTTATCTGTTTCTCAGTACTTACTGTGTGTGGGTAATGGTCAGAAATGCTGACATGCATATATTATCTCATACGATATATGGATGAATTCGTTTACTCTCTGAAACTCCATTTAGCAAGAAAGGACTCGTAACTCGTAAAGGTCTTCGATTGAAGTCTTAGGTTTTTTTTGGCACTTGGTAAAATAATTTAATTGTTGTTGGTTCTGCAGTCACCTCACATACCAAGTAATTTTTTTTTTTTACATAGGACAGCGTTAGCCGTTAGCCTTAGCGTTAGCGTTAGATCGTACAGAGTAGTTGCTATTAGTCATTGACTGGGAGAAAATGGAATTTCTATAGATGAAGGCATAAATTTGATTGAATTAAAATTAACTTGTGTATAGATGATGTATGATGGAATTTGGAGCTAATAATTATGCAATTGAGTTTGGTTAGTTAAGTTGCTGTATAATATACTTGCACTTACTTTAGCTTTACCTTGCTATTTCGCTATTTTGCTCATACTGTAAAGTCCGTTTATAAGGGATCTGGCGGGACCGAAATTTTCTGTCCCGTTTAACGAATTCCCGTGTAACCGTTTAAGGGATTTCCCTATTAACCGAAAGTTATTTATTTAAATTTTATTTTTAAATTTTTATATTTAAAAAATATTAAATTTGGTTATTGTAGTTTGTTTTTTTTCAATTTCATTTTGCCGCACACAAACACTAATATTATGAAGATTCGAAAAAATATTTTCCTCAGTATTCTTCTGCGCTAAAAAAA
>JAQFZE010000967.1:0-20822 GCA_034695245.1 Dicyrtomina saundersi | reverse complement strand
TGTCCTATTTACATGTTTTTGAAAAGGTGCAAAATGTTCTAATTCCATGTTTTTGAAAAGGTGCAAAATGTTCTAATCCCATGTTTTCAAAAAAAGTTGAAAATGTTCTAATTTCATGTGTATTAAAAGTGCAAAATGCTCTATTTAAATTTAATGCTCTCAAGACACATTTCAATATTTTTGTAGATAGTTGATATTGTTTTTTTTAGCGAAAAATGGATATGGGTCATTTTGGTTCTTTACAGACGATATGAGGAATCACCTTATAAGAATTTCTTAAGTTGTGGGAATTGATCATTTTGAAAGGCATGTGCTGTTTGCTACTTACAAACTTGCAATACTTAATTACACCTTTTTTAAATTTGTAAATGACATAATTTTATACTTAAAAAAAATGAGGAAAATTGTATGTTTTTACATTTGAAAAAATAAAGGTACCTAACGCGATTAAACGCGATTATCGTATTGGCAATTAAATATTTTGCTGTTTAAAAACATAAATTTTTATATTTTTATTATTTTACAAAATTTTATAAGCTGAATTTTACTAATTGTAAAAACGTTTAAACGTTTTTTTTATCATATTTAAAAAAAAAAGGAAAACAAATTAATTTTATCGTTTACCGAATTTAGAAAACGTGTAATTTTATCATTTTCAAAACTTGAAAAACAAATAAGTTTATCTTTTGCAAAATTTTGAAAACGTTTAATTTAATCATAATTAAATTTTAAAAATTTTGAATTACACCATTTTTCACTTTTTGAAGGCATTTAGGATCATTTAGTCGCTTGTATTGTTGCAAGCAACTCATGTAATAATGGAAAAGCATATGCATTACTAAGCTAGGTTCACTTATGATATTTGAATATTTTTATTATGTATAATATTCTATTTTTAGTGGTGTAATAGTTCAAAGTTTACTTACAGCTTAATCCATGTGAGGAAGCTGAGTTGGTCGTAATTTGATTTATTAAAAAATCCAACAGAGATGTACTCGTTATTATTATTATTAACGCGGTAGTAGGTGTCTGTGACGTTGATTTTGATCGTAGTGTGATTATGAACCGATAAAGTCCATAGGCAACTTTCGTATTGAATTAGAGGTTTTTGAAATTTATAAGTAAGAGTGTCAATCCCTGTTGTTTCCAACAAACCCCCACAGGCACTATCACTATCATTGGCTGAAATAAGCGTTAGAATATACCACGAAACAGAATTACAGTCTTAATTACATTTTTTAATTAATTATTTCAAACAAAGAAACCAAATAAAAATACAATTAAAATTAAAATTTTATGAGCGTTACCGTCGTTGTAGTTTTCATAGTCAATAAAGCGGTTGCTATCGCCGTTGTTATTACTATTGTCGCTTCCAGTTTCATCAAAAGCATAGCCGTGCGCAGACCTTGCCTCGACTATAGAATTTTGAAAGGCTGTGGCAGCCAGTACAAAAATCAAAATCGCGTTTGTAAAACTGCTTTTGCTTGTCCCCATTTTACTTTTGTTGCTTGTCGATGTCTAATTTATGTATAGTGTTTTCCAGTATTAAATTTCAAAATAATTAATTAAAATAAATTCACTAAAGTAAACGTTAAAGATAAATTATGTATTTTTTTAAAACTGAATAGTGAGTGAATTTAAGTTTTCTACCATTTATGTAAATGCTTATGATATTGTGCAATAAATGAGCGTTGTACCTAAATCAAAATCACTTTGAATTTAGTTCATTTATTCAGCGGTAGCGGCTTATAGACTATCCACTCTTATCATGTTACTGTACAAGTAGGTCACCTTCATTAAAATATTAGTTTTATCTGACATAACTCGTTTTGACACTCGTAAATTCAGATCTTATCCCCTAATCCAAAGTAATCGATAATTTCCTCTAAAATGTCATGTGTACACTGCAAAATTCAAATCAATCAAAAACTATCAAAATTAATTAATCTATGTAAGGTTACCTTTGACAAACAGTTTACGTGCTACGTGCCATGTAGCAGATTGTTGACATAGCGATAAATTGTTTAAAAAAGTGGACAAGTGAGTCAAACGGTATTAAATTGAATAATCTTTAGGCCTCCATTCCGTCAACCAAAATCATATTTAATCTGATAGAAATATTGCAATATAATGGAATAATTTTTTTATAATTGATTAATAGGGTGCATTAGTTGAGTCGAGTGTTGTTTTATGAGGCATTTAAAGGGTCGTATTTACCGTTTGAATACACGTAAGAATATAAATACATAGTTAAGGTATAGGTATCTAATTTTACTCTGCTCATAATACTCATACATATTTAATAAGCCAATGATTCAATGCATATCGTCTGTGAAGAAACAAAATGACCCATATCCAATTTAAGCTACAATCAGAATGAGCTATGTCATAAATACAAAATGAGAGACATGTGTTAAGTGTTAATTACGAGTTTTTGAAAAACGTTAAATGTCCTATTTACATGTTTTAAAAAAGAGTAAAATGTTCTATTTACATATTTAAAAAAAGTGTGAAATATTATAATTGCATATTTTTTTAAAGTGTAAAATGTTCTATTTACGTATTTTTTAAAAGTGCAAAATATTCTATTTAAATGAATTCAATATTTTTGTAGATAGTGGACATTGTTTTTAGCTAAAAATGGATATAGGTCATTTTGGTTCTTCACAGACGATATGTTATTTACAAAGTTATTTTTTATTTCCATTAGCTATTTTGTATTGTTCAACAATAGTATGTACATATTTTAACTTACAT
Source organism: Dicyrtomina saundersi (assembly GCA_034695245.1). Lineage (NCBI taxonomy): Eukaryota > Metazoa > Arthropoda > Collembola > Symphypleona > Dicyrtomidae > Dicyrtomina > Dicyrtomina saundersi. The sequence continues at coordinate 18,065 of JAQFZE010000967.1, read as the reverse complement.
ACACACAATTATATATTTATGTCTTGTAATTTTGACCAAAATTTAAAGTAGCTAATTTATACAATACTCATTATTAATTGTGATACACTATGTATATCATTTTATCAATGAAATAATACTCATGTAACAAGTTACTTAACACCCTTGACATGGCATAATTGACAACCTCGGTAAACTTAGTTTCTTTGGAGGCTTTTAGTTTGCAAGAGTCGACACCTACCGAAACTTTAGTAGGTGTTCATTTCGCAATAAGCTTTGATTAAAGGTCACAGATCACAGTTGCCCGCCCAAACAGTTTTCAAATTTATCCACCAAAACATGTTATTGTTGTTGGAGTTGACGTTGGTATTAAATTCTCAGAAAAATTAGAATATTTTATTTATTCCTATAGCATATATAGCAATATTTCAATGTTACGTTTGACGTAATAATTTTAAGCATTTTTAAAAATCCGCAAATAATGCCGCAACCAGTGGATATCAAACTTTAATTATTGCGTAATACTATGTTTTAGTTACTCGGCTAATCAGATTTTGGTAAAGTTTTAAAGCTTATTTCATGTTTCTAAAATTCTATTATAGAATGCTAAAAAATAAACAAGCAAGAATAAAAACGGACAAAAGATCAAATGTCATACCGAAGCCCAAAACCTAAAACTTCTCGCGGTTCTAATAGTATTAAATGTAAAATAATTGGATAAAAAAAGGCCTTTGCAACACTTCAGACATGATGCAACTCTATATTGATCAGAGTTTCACTTTTTACAAACAATGACAGGAAAACTTTATCCTCAAACAAATCCTCTTTTTCATTTCGAAATTCTCACTCGCTATTCCCAACGAGATATTAAAAAAATATTTGAAACCAAAACGCAACATCGTTGGTGAATTTTACCAATAGTGTTGTGACATTGCCTTGCTTTCTTATTTTAAAATGGTGGGATTGTTAATCAGAGTAAAATTCCTATCATCCGTAAGACACAGTCTAATCCTCTTAGATCCACTGACTATTTTCACATACTCTGCTTTTTGAAAAGCGTACAAAAGCACGTTTTACAATAAAAAAGGATTGAAAATTCTTAAATCATGATAATTTCCCATTTTAATTTTGTATTTATAATTTAAGTATGTCCTACATTTTGATTATCCATTTGGCTGGTCTCAGAAGACTATGTTAATTGTTTATGATTTTCAGAATTTTCAAGATATTTTCAAGCCTCTTTAAAAATTGATAAAAATCCTACAAACAAGTTCAGGGAAAGGAAAATCTAAAACAAATTAAAAATAAAATAAAACGATATCCTTGGTGCAAGGATTACATGTATTTAGGAAAGGACTTGAGGGCACACTAGACAGTGTAGGTAATGCAACTGGCTCCTTTCCCACAACCAACTCTTCTAAACTAGAAGATGAGTTTGGACGGGTGTAGGAATTGAGGAGAAAGAAGGACTGGACAAACATAGCCTTTATAAGAACATGTCTAGCAAATTGTCCAGGCAATACGATCTGACCAGAGCTGCCAATTGAAGTCTTCTCTTACTCTCTCCTCCAAAGTGATTTTTTATTAAATTATTGAAAATTGAAATTTTCAAAATATTACGGTTGAAAGTGCCTTAAAGTTTGAAACTGAAGTTTACGGACTTAATTTTAAAATAAAAAGTTAAAACTACTGAACTGAAGTTTTAGGTTGAATTGAATAAGAATATTTTTATTAAAAACATTATTTCGAATTTTGAACAGATGTTCGAAATTTTATAACTATAAGGAAAATTAAACTGAAGTTTAATTATTTTTGACGTACACGAGCGTTGCAACACACCATCGGAAAACAAATTAAATAAAAGTATCTGCCTAAATATCTACAGCTAAATTATATAAATTGTACTTTCCCATAATTCTACAAAACCAAGGTATGTGTGAATGTTTAAATCATTTATTTCATAAACGCAGAGCTGGCATCTTTGAGGGACCTTTACTCACATTTAGGGGCACAAGTATCCGGACAACGGGGCTTGCAAACTTTGACCTCTAATAGCATCAAAACTATTGATGCACATATCCCCATGTTTTTACACAATGTAGCCCGAAGTGCTGCAATTACAAACAAACTTGTTTAGGGTCGTAAAACTAATTTGCGATGTTGAAAATAAATATTTAGGTTGAAAGTATCCAAAAACAGTGTGGGAAAGTATTCGGACAAAAAATGTAAAAAATACTTTTTTACGATATTTTTTGCTAAAAAAATACAAATTTGAAAAAAACCAATATTTTAGCTTAAGTCAGTACTTTTTTAAACCTCTATGGGCTTTAGTCACGGCTGCTAACCGCCTTGGCATTGCTAAAAATTTAAATTAAAAAAAATGATCATTCTACTTTTAAGCAATGACGAATTAAAGTAGTTATTTTTGTTTTTATAAGTATTCTTGTTACGTGAATATGACGCTAATATAGCACTGTATCTGAAGGTTGCAGCGCTTAACAAAATACAATCTATTTGCTACAGGTGAACGCTGGAGCTAGCTACAAGAACCATAATATTGGAAACACTGACGTTGTGAGAGTATCCTTGGTAGTAACCCAACGCACAAAACTGATAGAAATTGATCATTTTGATGTCGCCCTTCAGCCTAACTTTATCCCATCTCGATTAAAAAGAAGTGAATTTACACATGCTATTGTATCTATAGAATATGGTCTTAGTTACAGGTTAAATTTCGAGAGTGAGGTAAAAAATAAGGCAAACTTAACATCTGCGACCATAAACCTAATGGGTAAACTGAAAAAACTGACTAGTGTAATCCAAGGAGGCCTCAACCTCAATGCATACTATAACCACACCGTTAGCAATACCGACTCAAAGCTATCTGTTAGTGTCGAAGGCGACGCTGACGTTCCATACAAAATTTTTGAAAGCTATGCTCAAGTCGCAAATTTTGTAGCAAAAGTAAATAAACGAAATGCAAAAAGAATTCAAAATGGCGACCAGAGGGCTCTGCGTTATCACCTTCTCCCGCTATATAAATTTAGCAACATTTTAAAAGGTGTAGAACCTGTTAAAACTCTTACATACAAAATAAAAAAGGCAAAAGTTGAGGCTGCCATCTTGCAAATTGACCAATTTGAATCATTAATCACGATAGCTAAGAAAATAAAAGCTGATATTTTGTCTAAGCAGGAGTGAGTGCCTTTAGAGGCATGTGATACAGTAAACGATATATTGTATCAAGCCATTAACACTATTATTTACTTAACTTTACTTTACATGAGCATTAGTCCATGACCGCTCTAATTCAACTCAAGGGAGTCTTACAAATTGCCTATATGTTTTAGAATCGCACTTATATTCCCCTTAGAGCGTAAAAAAATGATTCGCGACGATCTACGAATTTATCAAAACATGGTTAGTCATGCTAATGATTTTGCTAAATATAACATTAATTGCGCAGTTAATACCTTTCAGGAATGCGATATTCCAATTGCAATGTCAAATCAAAGCCTAGTTTTGTTTATTTATTATGAACAAACAATTAATGACAATGTTTCTGAATGAAGTTTTATGTTAGTAAAGGCTATAAATCTGTGTAATTTACAATTAAAATTTATGGAATGCAAAATAGTTATGTGTCCTAGCAGTAGCGGATTTTGCAAAGAAAGAGACGGCGACAAACCTCGCTTACGTGCGTTTGAAGAAGAAGTGGAAGTAAAACTCGTGCTTTCAAACGACAAAACATCAATATTATCTAATTACTTTGTGAGAAACGCACAGGGAATAACAAAATCAGCTATTATAGCCACTAGAAAACCTTAAACCACAACAGATTACTGTCATTTTGTGAAATTAATTGGCAAGATTTATTTGTATAAACTAACAAGAGATTAGTTTTAAATGGTACTCGCCAATTTCAAAAAGTTATTTCTAGAAACTTTAAACACAGAAAAAACAGACTTGAAGTGTTTGTAATAAAAGATAAAAAACAAAATTCATTCAGTACCTAATGAGTTGATGGGTCGTTTCGATAGTGATCACAGGTAATAGCGACTGCTACAAGCCTTACTTGGCTCTGTAACACCCTGTACAGGCTCGTAAATCGCAAAAAATTGCAAATATGTTTGAGATTAGGAAATTACTTGTGGGCTGTATAAATTCTCACTTATTGGAATTTGGGATTAGCTGATTAGCAGCAACAGCAAATTAAACGGCTTATCATTGTTCAATATATTTTTAATGGAAATATTTTCCAAACTAAATTGAGTGTGCGAAAAATTAAAATAATAGTTATTATTTATGCCTACTGTTATTATGTGCGGGTGGTACACAATAACTATTATTTTCTTGTTGATTTTTTGAATGACTGGACATATTAACTGCAACTTGGTTCCCACGAGCTTCCTTCTTCCCCTCCAAACCATTGGCGTTGTCCATGATTCAAACACTTCAGCTCAGCAAGATTCGTCACTTGTCACGGCAAACACTCAACAAATATCTATATAGCAGATAAATGAGCAGTAAAAACACCGTCGATGACAATTAATTAGTTACTATAACTCCTAATTAACTGACAGTCAGAACTCTTATGAAGATCTAATAAAGTTAATATCTTGAAGAACTGAATATCTTTGGGGCACGAAATGTGCCAACTGAGAGGGCAGGATTTATTCACTATGTAAAGCAACAATTCAATGTTCGCAAAATCCTTTTGTAAAATGGTTCAAAATTAAGTTTAAGCTGGTTTTTATATAGTGATCGAATTTACGAAACAAAAATAACTGACATGAGAAGTATCCCAAGTGTAAAATCCGAAATGAAGCAAACGATATCAGATCATGTACTACGTGGTGGGGTCACTACAACGTATATAATCATATCGGTGCAAATTGCGTTTTGGCGCCAAAAACGAAAATTGAAATTTTCAAAATTCGTCGAAATGAAAAATCACGAAAATCATATGGGAAATTAAATAGGAATTTTACCTTACCCAATGGTTCCCCCTTACCACTTTTTCAGTTTTCTGATTTTTTTCGAAAATTATATGCCTTGTGTAATTTGATTATTAACAAGCCTAAAATTAGTAAAGGGCCGTCCATAAATGATGTCATCCAAATATTTTCATATTTTTATTTGTATATACTGTAGAATTGCAAATTACGTAACTGATAGTTTACACGTCATTGTGCACACGCTCTGAATAATGGGACAGTATTAGATAACTAATGTCTGCTATACTCTTGTATCGTATCTGGGTTAGTTTGACATTGATGAGGTCTTTGATATCTAAAACATAAATTCATCCATCTATGACACTTGACCTTTGAAACCCAATTGTAATTGCGTACTACACGCAACGTGTTGAATGTTGTAGTAATGCGGTCAGAAACTATTTCAGCCGAGAGATCCATCATTTGTTGTAAGAGGACTGACAAAATGTCGATGAGCCATAGAGATAACCCTAACGACTGAGAATCCACATTTTAGGTACTCACTAAATAATTTTATATTCGTCAACTATGTAAATAATTTCATAGTTAAAATAGTTAGATGCAATTAATAATTTTAAAAAGATTACATTGCAAAACATGCATCATTAAATTAATGTAATTAACATTTCATACACCCATCTAAAAGCATTTTAATGAGGCTATGAAAATAAATTGTCTTTATTATCAAAACCCTCACAAGTGGGATCAATATAAAAAAAAAGCAAAAGACAAAAACGGCTTTAACGATAATTGTCGAGACTGTCATTTTCTATTAATTCCGGGGTATTTATTTCTTACAACATCTACAAACATAAATATTCGCAATGTTTTAATATTTCAATATTTATTTGAAAAAACTAGAAATATTTGTACTGTCAAACTGCTTTGAATTTGAATGCAGGACGAATCACAATAATTCCAGTCAACAAAGCACTTGGAGAAGACATGTGAAATGCGAAATGACAGATTGATATTTCTTATCATAGTTCGTCAAACTTAACACAAACAAACGAAAGTACAATTAAAAATAATTCAAAAATTGAATTGAATTTTTTTCATTAATTATTTATTTCACTCTTTTGCTTCTTACAAAATCTGCGCTGTGCAAAGTTGTACGTATTAATCATATTGTAAAAACTAGCTACATATACATTTAAATGCTTAGGTAAATAGGCTCATTCATTAATTATTTCGTAATATTTTTATTGGAGTAGCCAATAATAAAAATTAACTCCCCACTCCACAGGATTATTGTCCAAAGGTAGTGAGAGCCAGAATAGCAAGTCCGATAGAGAATACAAGGAAAGCAATGCTTTGTCCAGCCTTCTCCGCTCCTGCAGTAATGGTCTTCCCATTGCAACGGGAAACTCTGCAGACGCAACTACTCACATTTGTAGGGGAGAGAAATTCAAAGCTTGAGCCGGGGATCATTTTATTATCGCAGTGAGTAGAGCCTAAATCACCCGTAGCTGTCGCAGCCGATCTTAGAACAACTCGTCCGAGACCTTGAATATTAAAAGTGGAAAGGCTGCAGTACAACAAGTCCGTCGCGTCTGTCTCTGAATTTCCATTCAAAGTTGCAACTGCATTGTTCGAGTGGAACACATTTGTACTTAAGATTAAGGGTGATGGGTTCTCTTGAGATACGCCCATTCCCTTCAAAACCTTAAGAACCGCTGCTGAGTTTGCCAGAGATGCTTTAGTCACAGTGAATAACTCTGCATCCGTTGGGTTTTTCTCACACGTGGCTGAATTGTTGAAAACAACCCCGGCGACGTTATTCTCAGCGAATACACACACGTAGCAATCGAGCCCTGCATGTGAACACAAAAATACGTGTTTTAAAAAATATTTTTATTTTGTTTTTGCAATTTATTTGGTAATTTTTTTTTTTAAAAGCAAAACTTACCATGAGAAATATTAACTTGAGCCAACAATGTCACTGTCAAAGCCAAAGCCAAAGCAAGGAATCGACTGGATATGTAATTATTGCACTTCATTTTATTTTACAATAATAATAATTATTACGTTTGCTTTAAAATTAAATTAAATTGATTAAGACCGTAAAGCTAAATATTTAATATGGGATAGTTGCGATCTTGGTCTTTGTTACTGGTGGGAGTCCAAGTCAAGCTCCTGTATTTAACAAGATTCACAAAAACATGTAGACCACACTGTTTTTTATATCCTAATCAACCAAAGTACTTTATCTTGCTTTTAATTATTTACATGGCGGATTTAATTGTGCACATGTCAGTATAATAGGATATTGTTAGGTAATAACACTTGTTATAGCTTGGACAATAAACAAAATCAAGGTGACCGAGCAATTATCTGTCTTTGTGTGTCCCTATATTCCTGCCGCATGTTGCAGCATGATCTATAATATGGAATGACTCATGTTGCATTAGTAAAATTACTGTTTTAAAGTTGTCAAAGTGGACGGCCTCAAGTTATATTGATTAGACTTTAGACATGTTTACATAGCCCAATTTTACTCATTACTCGTATTGTGAGATAGTCTAATGGAAACCATTGTGTTTGTTCGATTGAAATTAATTGCGCATTTTACAATTTGGTATTTTAAGCCCTCACGAAATTGCACTGTGTGCACAATCGTTCTAATAGAAGTCATGTTGCTGACAATAGATAAGCTGTTGTCGTCAACTAATTATTTTTGGAAATCAAAGGTGCGCGTAAACAAGGTTGTTTCGAGTCACCATTATATATCGTCTGTGAAGAACCAAATTAAACCATATCCATTTGTTCCTAAAAACAATATCCACTATCTACAAAAATATTGAAATATATTATCTTGAAAACATTTAAATAGAATATTTTGCACTTTTCAAAAATATGTAAATCGAACATTATAAACTTTTCTAAAACATGGAATTAGAACATTTTACACTTTTCAAAAATATGTAAACAGAAAATTTTACACTTTTCATAAAAATGTTAATAGAACATTTTACAATTTTCAAAAACATGTAAATAGAACATTTTACAATTTGCAAAATATGTAAATAGAACATTTTACACTTTTCAAAAACATGTTAATAGAATATTTTACAGTTTTCAAAATCATGTAACTAGAACATTTTGCACTTTTCAAAAACATGTAAATAGAATATTTTACAGTTTTAAAAAACTCTTAAATAACAATTTATGCATGTTTCTTATTTTTTTTATGACATACCTCATTTTGGTTCTAGCATAAATTGGATATGGGTCATTTTGGTTCTTCACAGACGATATAAAAACATTTCAACTTTGAAAACTGGAAAATGCGGCTAGATGACTCAAAATATTATGGAGGATATAGATATCACGTAAAATGACGTAATCAATTGACGTACACACCATAATAAACTATTGCATGAGGATGTTGTCGGTGAGATGTCAAGTCCGTTTCCTTCGTTAAAATTGTACTACTGGTGGAAGGCGCGGATGATTGATCCTTCCCTTTAAGTAATGTCCTAATTTTATTTTAAATCGTCTATAAATGATAATCGTAAAGCTTGTAATAACTCACGGGGGTATCTCATTACTCCTGGGTCTTTAGCATTGAATTACATGGATAGGATTTTGTTTTTTATACTTTTATTTTTAATGACTCCCGAGTCTATAAATCAAAGTTTGACATTACTCCATCAGAGGGGTTATTAGAAGCTTTAAGGTTCTTGTAAATGTCAGATTCAAATAACAAAAATTACATAACTGATACTAATAAAAGCTTACACGTCATTGTGTACAAGCCCGAAATAATAGGATCGTATCGTTTGTGAAGAACCAAAATGACCCATATCCATTTTTAGCTAAAAACAATATTTACTTTATACAAAAATATTTAAACATGTCTTAAAAGCATTTAAATAGAACATATTACGCTTTTCAAAAACAAGTAAATACAACATTTTGCACTTTTACGAAATATGTAAATCGAACATTTTATGCTTTTTAGAAACATGTAAATAGAACATTTTACACTTTAAAAACATTTAAATAGAACATTTTACACTTCAAAAAGATGTAAATAGAACATTTTACGCTTTTTAAAAACATGTAAATAGAACATTTTGCACTTTTGCAAAATATGTAAATAGAACATTTCATGCTTTTTTAAAACATGTAAATAGAACATTTTACACTTTAAAAACATTTAAATAGAACATTTTACACTTTAAAAACATTTAAATAGAACATTTTACACTACAAAAAAAGGTAAATAGAACATTTTGCAATTTTACAAAATATGTAAATTGAACATTTTACGCTATTCAAAAACTCCCAATTAACATTTTACTCTTGCTTCTAATTTTGTTTGAATGAAATAGTTCATTTTGATTCTAGCTTAAATTAGATATAGCTCATTTTGGTTCTTCACAGACAATATAAGATAAATATAATGAATGCTATATTCTCGTATCTGGACTGGTGTGACATTGATGAAGTCTTTGCCAACTTGAACAATAAATTTATCAGTCTGACACTTGATCTTTGTTGCAATCCGCGGTCAGAAAATATTTCAGCCGAGAGATCCATCATTTATAATGAGAGTGAACTGACAAAATGTCCACATAGGCCACATAAATAACCCCAACGATAAGGATGGCACTTTCCAAAAGTAATATTATTTCACCCACTAAATAACACTATACATATGTATTTATCAACTATGTAAATAATTGCATAGTGAAATGCAATTAACAAGTAATGAAAGATTAGAGTTATTAGTTCCTTGGTATTTATTTCTTACACTTATTACAACACCTACAATCATAAATATTCACAATTCTTTAATATGTCAATATATGTACAATAAAAACCGAAATATTTTTATTCCATCTCTTCCACCACCCCCTCCTTCTCCTCCTCCTTAATATCCTTCAGTGATGTTCTTTCCATTGCAACCTGAAACTCTGCATATGCAATTATCCACATCTGTAACGGGTAAGAATTCAAAGCCTGAGCCAGGGATTATCGTGTGATCGCAGTATGTATCACCCAAGTCTTGAGATGCTATGGCAGCCGATCTCAAAACAATTCGCCCGAAACCTTCGAGATTAAAAGTGGAAAGGGTGCAGTAGTAAAAGTCAGTCGCGTCTGTCTCTGAATATCCATTGAAAGCTGCAACTGCATTATCCGAGTTGAACAGATTTGTACTTAAGATTGAGGATGATGGGTTCCCTTGAGATGCGCCCATTCCCTTCAAAACATTAAGTGCCGCTGCTGAGTTGGCCAGAGATTCTTTAGTCACAGGGAATAACTCTGCTTCCGTTGGGTTATTCTCACACGTGGCTGAGTTATTCCTTACAAGGGAGTCCCCGTTAGTCTCAACGAATATACATATGTAGCAATCGAGCCCTGTGTGATCACAAAAATACATTTTTTGCTTTGTTTTTTTATTACTTTGCAATTTAAACATTTAAAGGTAATTTTTTTATAAGGAAAAACTTACCATGCGATGTATTAACTTGAGCCAACAATGTCACAATCAATGTCAAAGCCAAAGCAAGGAAACGACTGAATATGTAATTATTGCACTTCATTTTATTTTACAATAAAAATTATGTTTGCTTTTAAATTAAATTAAATGGGCACCTTAAGCGAAATATTTAACATGGAACAGTTGGTTCTGGTCGTTGGTACTGGTGTACTATACAGTTACTGGTGTGGGTTGAGGTCAAGCTCCAGTATTTAAAAAGATTCACAAAACAAAGTAGACCACACGGTTTTTTATATGTATCCGATATAATCAATCAAAGTACTTTATATCGCTTTCGATTATAAAATTGCCATATTTAATTGCGCACTTGTCAGGATAGGTTATTATGGTCGGTGGAAAGTCAAGTCAGCTTCCTTCGTTAACATATGACATATAGTACCACATATAGCACTTGCTTCCACACGCATACATAATAATTATTAATTGTACACAGAATAAAATTTTTCAATTCAACTAACTGAAAATGCATAGCAACTCACCTTCCTACATACCCCTCCAATACATTCAAGGCTCAAGTCCTGGGCATATTTACACGTCACTGCGTGCACACGCCCTGAATGATTGGATCATATTAGATAAATAATGACTGCTAAATTCTTGTATCTCGGTTATATTCTTTTCAATTATATAAATTTCATATTTAATTGCGCACTTGTCAGGAAAAGAGGATATTTTTAGGTAAACACACTACTTTTGTTATACCTTAGACATTATAAACAAAAAGCTACGCAGAACTTTAAAAATCAGTACGCGGTCTGTCTTTGTGTTTTGCTATCCGATCCAGTGCCGTATGTTACAGAAGACATTTAAGGGGTCGTCCATAAATGATGACATGAGGGGGTTGTCAGAAGAAATTACATTTTATGATCCATGGGGAAGGTGTAATAATCTACGATTTGTATGATGTAATAATTGCAAGTTGAAAAGTATAGTTTCACTTAGCAGCTAATACAAACCTATATGGAAAATAACAAATTCCATATCGTCTGTGAAGAACCAAAATGACCTAAATCCATTTTTAGCTAAACACAATATCAACTATATCAACTACAAAAATATTGAAATATGTCTTGAGAGTGTTGAGAGCATGTAAATAGAACATTTTGCACTTTTCAAAAACATGGAATTAAAACATTTTGCACCTTTTCAAAAACATGGAATTAAAACATTTTGCACTTTTCAAACACAAGGAATTAAAACATTTTGCACCTTTTCAAAAACATGGAATTAAAAAACTTTGCACTTTTCAAAAACATGGAATTGGAACATATTGCACCTTTTCAAAAACATGTAAATACGACATTTTAAATTGTTGAAGAGCATGAAAATAGAACATTTTACATTTTTTAAAAATTCCTAACTAAGATTTTACACATGTTTCTCATTTTGTTTTTATGACAAAGCTCATTTTGATTCCAGCTTAAATTGGATATGGGTCATTTTGGTTTGGTTCTTCACACACGATATTTAATTATTTAGACTTGCTTATAAATTATGTATGTACGTATAGTCATAGTTATAGTATTACGTCCAATTTTAAATGGCATCCGTCAGATATGCACTTTAGTCATTATATGGATGTTATTGGGATGATAGCTTTGAGAGTTCAGTGACAATCTGGCCTACATCGTGTGCAAAAATTTTCGACACTCATAAATCATTTCGTAATGTCAATGTATTTTTACTAAAATACTAACAACTAATCCGGTCGAATTACCACTAAGCTCTGTAAATCCGGTCAGAAACTATTTTGGTCCAGTGATCCATCATTTGTTGTGAGAGAACCGTCAACATGGATAAAAAGATTAGGAAAACACGTTTAAATATTCCACTTGAGTGAAAACCTTCACACACAAAATGCTATAATTATATGAGCTTCTAATATCCCATAATCCCATGCAAAATAATAATTCCCATTTTTTAATTTAATTTTTTTAATCACTTATTGATTATATTTGATACTGGTTAAACATACAGTTATTTGCTATAAAGATACGATCGAATTTATTGTTAAGTCATTTTAGTTTGAACGTAGACTGATTCAATCCACTATCGTTACTGTAGAGGTAAAGATAAATACAATTAAATCAAAAGAAAAAGAAACGGAGAAAAAACTGCTTGCAGGTTAATTGCAAGCATTAGGTATAGAAAAATGAGGGTTTTTTCAGTAATGACTGAAAATGTCTTCAAAGTCCTATGCCTTATTTGTGTGGGATCTTTGTGCTTGACGACATTCTTAGGGGAGGCTGAGGCTGCTGACTCGAGTAAGATTTTTATTCTGTACATACAAAGTTATGGTTTCATTTTTTAAACAGTGTGTTCAACATTCGAAAAAACAGGTCTATTTTATTAATAAATTCATGAGCATATTGTGAAATTGTTTATCGCATAATTAAATTAAATAGGTGTGCACGGGAGCGCTCCGCGTATTGTGTGCTACTTCTCCAGTTGGGCAGCAAGTCGACCTGCCCCTGGTAATTATGACATTGGCGATATCACTGGGGATTGCACCCATGTCGTGTACTCTTTCATTGGCGTGAGCAATGTGACTTGGGAAGTTCTTATTCTGGATCCAGTGGTATGTTAATACATATTAAAAAAATTTACACTAGAAATACAGGATATTTACATAATGTTGTCCCCCCCCCCCACATAACTTCATAAAAATAATCACTATTTTTGTAATTAAATTGTTTTTCAGAAAGAAGTTGAGGAAGGAGGCTTTGAGCAATTTGTGGCACTTCGGCAAAAATACCCAGCAATGAAATTTACTGTTGCTGTCGGTGGGTGGGGTGAAGGTGGGAAAAAATATTCCCAAATGGCGAGCGTACCTGAAAGAAGGCAGTCTTTTGTTCGTAGCGTCGTCCGTAAGTTGCCGTATAATATTACAGCATATAGCTATAGCTGGCCTATTTTTCTGAAAGATTTTTTTTTGTCGATTTCGTTAAAAAATACTCTACACTTTTTCATTCTTTTTTGTAATATTTTAGAATATTTAAATCAATACAATTTTGACGGTCTCGACGTAGACTGGGAGTACCCTGGAGCAAGTAAGTTTGTTTTGTACAATTATGTTTTTGAAAAATGGTTGAGATTCTCAATTTGAAACAGCGAAATAAAATCCTATGTTTATTATTTTCAGTGGACCGAGGCGGTACACTGGCAGACAAAGATACTTTTTTGAGGTAAGATACGTGGTAGGCAGTTTTTAGGGGTCGTCCATCCATGACGTTTAGGAAAATGGCCAACTTTTAACCCCCCTTCCTTCCCTATAGTTGTTAGCATTTTCTGAATGCAGCGTCATGCGATGTTTACATACGTCATTTCCCCCTCCCTCCCTCCCATATATATAAACGTCATTGGTGGATGCCCCCTTACTGATTAATTAATGTTTAATATTGCAAATATTGCATAAGGCTTTTTGATTTTAGACATATCGTCTTTGAAGAACCAAAATGATCCATATCCAATTTAAGCTAGAATCAAAATGAGCTATGTCATAGAAAATACGAATTTAGTAAGATGCGTAAAATGCTAATTTAAGAGATTATGAGAAGCGTAAAATGTTCCATTTGCATGTTTTTGAAAAGTGCTAAAAATTTTTATTTGCATGTTTTGAAAAATGCAAAATGATTTATTTGTATGTATTTGAAAATAAGTTTCATTATTTTTGTAGATAGTGGATATTGGTTTTGGCTAGAAATGGATATGGGTCATTTTGGTTCTTCACAGACAATATGTAACAATGTCATTGAGTTTGCACGCATAACTTTGCTTAATAAAATAAAGCTATACTGACAATAAGAATGACAGTTTAGTTTTTAAATTTTTTTAAAATTTTTAATACTTTCAGTCTTATACGTGAACTCCGTGAAGCATTCGATGCAGAAAAGAAAGGTTGGGAACTCACTGCCGCGGTTCCCATCGCACCATTTCGACTTAACGAGGGATACCACGTCTATGACCTGTGCCAGTACGTTAAATATCTATCTATTCCTTTAATAATAATTCCATAACCATAATTATATTTTTGAAATATGTTCTTGGTTGCTTGCAATCCCATAAAAAATTCCTTAGCTAACTTGGGTTTTTTTTCTGTGATATTCTTGATTATTTTAGAGTGCTGGATGGAATTCATGTGATGACATACGATCTTCGAGGAAATTGGTAAACTCATTCACAGTGTAGAAACACATGTAGTACATTTTTCTATACAAATTGTTTTTAAATTAAAAATATACTACACACAGTCTAAACATCGACTTTCTTCTATAGGGTGGGATACGCCGATGTCCACAGTCAGCTCTACATCCGACCCGAGCTTGACAAATGGGGCTATGAAAAACTCAACTTTGTAAGTTGTCTTTTTAATTAGCGTTTAAAAATAGTAAACTATTTTTATTACGTACAACACTATACTATAAGGTTCAATATATTTTTGATCCTACCGTAAACTTCAGAACGATGGGCTTCAGCTTTGGGAAGATCTTGGATGTCAGCGGGATAAACTTATTGTAGGAATTCCATTCTACGGCCGAACCTACACTTTAGGCACTCCTTCAAATAATAATTTGGGCGCATCTATTGTTCAGTGGGTGGGCGGTGGAACCCCAGGACCACTTACGAATGAAACTGGATTCATGAGGTACACGTTTTTGAGAGCTTCAACTTTTACAATATAACACATTTTTGTGGTCATTTCTAACATAATAATATCATAAACTATTTATTTTTTAATTCACAGTATTAAAAGGAAATGTTTTTAATACTTTATGTTTTTGTATTTTTTCCAGCTACCAAGAGGTATGACATTTTGATTGGCGGTTAATTTGCCATTCTGATAATGGGATTTAATTGAAACAGATTTTGCTGTACTAGAGTGGGATGTTTTAGTTTTTGAAATACATTGGTATATGTACTGTTTGTAGGGGTCGTCCATAAATAATGTCATCAAAATATTTACCTTTCAAGGACCCTTTATGACCCTCCTTTCATCAGCTAAACCATTGCGTAAATGGCTATATTTTTAACATAAGTTGTCATCATTATCCGAGCAGGCCCACTTCCCCTACCCCTGACATCATTTATGGACGATCCCGTACTACAATTCCTTATCTAATTTTAATTTCTTCTAATTTTTTTTTAGATTTGCATGGCACGTAAGGAAGGTGGCTGGGCCAATCGCTACGATGACATTGGCAAGGTCCCCTTTACTCACAAAGGTAAAAGACTCACCCAAAATTCAAAATGTGGTTAAAGTACAAAGCCTACAGTGCAGTCCTCTTTAGTAATGGAGCGTCCCCATAAATTAGGTTATACAGTTGCGAGAGAGGGTACAGTCTAACTGCCTATCGTTTTACATGGAAGTACATACCAAGTAGAAACTCGGGATTTTTGAATGACGCAATTTTTTAAGCTTTGGCTTTCGTAATTTGCCGCCTTATAATATTATATTGAACAGTAGAGTATTTCTAAATAGATATTAAAGGTTATTTTTAAAGTAAATCTAATTTAAAGTTCTTTTGCCCTCGCAGACCTTCTCTGGGTAGGCTATGAAGATGCAGATTCTATCAAGATTAAAACAGAATTTATTAGAGCTAGAGGATACGGCGGTGCCATGGTCTGGGCAATTGATATGGATGATTTTACGGTAAGCCCTATTAATAAATTGGAGTAAATATGTAAGTTAGTTGCCTATATACATGCTAAAATATCTCTTAGCTAAAGTAATGCATAGTCAGTGCTGTTGAATTAAAACGCTAAAGTATTTACAACGTACAGCCTATAATGCAAATTCACATTTCGTCATTGAAGTATCAAAATGAGCCATATTCATTTTTTACGAAACACGAAATGAACTATCCACATAAAAGAATCTTATCATGGTTTAGAAAGTGTGTAAACGTATCAATCGGTATTTTTTTTTAATATTTAAATAGAATATTTTCCACTTTTCAAAATCATGCCTATAGAGTATTTTACGCTTTTTAAAAACATGTAAATAAAATATTGCGCACATTTAAATAACATGTAGATATTGAATATTCTACACTTTTCTAAAACATATAAATGGAAAATATTTTACACTTTTCTAAAACAAGTAAATAGAAAATTTTGCGGATTTCAAAAATATGCACATAGAATATTTTGCACTTTTAAAAAACATGTAAATAAAACGTAATGAACTTTTCAAAGAGTCGTAATTAACACCTTAAGCGTCTATCTCAATCTCATGTAGTTTATTTGAGATAATTCATTTTAACTCTAGTTTAAATTAGAGATAAGCCATTTTGGTTCTTCACTCATGAAATTACCAGCATAGCATACTAAATATATCCAAAACCTTAATATGTTTGCGTGCCTATATGGTGTTATACTGATCAATGTTTGACTTTTTGTTTTTACTGTACTAGGGATTGTGCGGAGAATCAATTCCATTGTTGAAATCAATTCAAAATGGTCTATCTGGCTATGTAGTTCCGGAGTCTCCAAAGCCAACACAGCCACCAGAGGTTTGTAATTTTATTTTTCAAATCATCGACTTTAAAAAAACGGAATAGAACCGCCAAAGCTAAAGACGGTTGGGTGTGTTAATTTTCCGAATGAACGGAAACGGAAGTAAAATTTAAAAATCTGTTATAGTTGATCGAGCGATATTGCAAAGTTTTGTTTCTGTCTGCTGTTAAATCATCCATATTTTTTCACTTTGCTTTTAGCCAACTTGGTGGAAACCACCCACCACCACATCTATGGGGACGGAAGGTACGGGACCGACCACGAAAGAGACAACCACCCTTCGTCCAACAGTTCCTCCAGGTGGAGTAGATTGTTCCGTTGCTCAGTATTGGCCTCATGCGGAGTGTGCTAAAGTAAGGAATACAGCTCAAGAAAATTAACTTTTTTAATATAGCATAGCATTATTATTTTAAATAATACTAATTTATTTACATAGTACATTCGCTGTATAAACGATGAGCCTATCATCCATGAATGTGCCTCTGGTCTCTACTGGCATCAAAGTATTCTGAGTTGTGACTGGCCCGAAAATGCGGATACATCCCAATGTACTCTACCGCCCAGGAGCAGCTGATGAGTTTCAGTGACGAATACGGATACGGGTATTATTGTATCCTACTTAAATCATTTCAATGCTTATCGTATACTTTAAAGGTGTACTTCTAGTCAATTGAACGAATAGGTATGTATATATGTAAATTTCCCATTGTATGTACATTTAATAAAAATT
The DNA here is from genome assembly GCA_034695245.1 of Dicyrtomina saundersi. Lineage (NCBI taxonomy): Eukaryota > Metazoa > Arthropoda > Collembola > Symphypleona > Dicyrtomidae > Dicyrtomina > Dicyrtomina saundersi. Next base: position 334 of record JAQFZE010000967.1, on the reverse strand, counting down.
TTTAAATTCATGTTATAATAATTGTTTTAAATTAATGTACAATTCGCAGTAATAAAGCTAAGTGCAAATATAATAGAGATGTGTGGAATTGATTTTAATTTTAATTATTGTCGTTGCCGTTCACGCGAGAAAATAATTGAATTTCCAGAAAAGAAAATTATAGGAAAGGTCTGCATGGGTGATTAAACCATGTCGTCTGTGAAGAACCAAAATGACCCGTATCCCTTAGTAGCTAAAAACATAATCCCCTATCTACAAAAATATTGAAACATGTCTTGAAAGTGTTTAAATAGAATATTTTGCACTTTTCAAAAACATGTAAATAGAATATTTT
>JAQFZE010000966.1:0-20827 GCA_034695245.1 Dicyrtomina saundersi | reverse complement strand
GTGCATCTCAACTATTCGATGTCATGTTCAAGGAGTTTGGGCACTTGCTGTGAGTCACCTTTTACATCTTTGATTCTATAATTGGATTGACAAGAATTTTAATTTGAGCTTTATTACATAGTTTATTGCAAACACGTAATTTAATGGGAATGTTTGTAATGTGCATTCCAGGCCCCAGAAACATTTCAGTTCGTCGTATCTGCAGGAAAAGATTGTCGGCTCCAGTTCACGGACCTTAGGAACTTAAACTGTCAATCCACATTAATAGCAATGGAGGGCCACCCAATCCTGTCATTATGTCTCAGTCCAGACCACACCATGGTTTGGGTGGGAACGACAGATTCGACCATCAGAGCCTGGCTACTGCCCCAGTCTCATGGAGAAACATACGGTAATAACAATGGACAACAACAGATGCTTACACAGTAATTAAAGCATGTCGCTACTGAAGAATCAAAATTGACCTTTTTCAAATCTGTCTAGTATCAAAATTGCCGTTCTCAAATTTTATTAAAAGAAAGATTGCCCAGATTTTTTGACGTAAATACTGTGACATACCTACTTGCTTATTTTACTTGGGAAAATTGGACACAAGTAAACACATTAAAAAATGAAAATGGGCAATTTTGCTTCTTCAGTGGGAATGTGTTATTATATTATCTCGTCTGTGAAGAACCAAAATGACTCATATTCAAATTAAGCTAGAATCAAAAGCTATGTCATAAAAACGAAATAAAAAACAGAAAGAAGTTAATTTGGAGTTTTTGAAAATCGTAAATTGTTCTATTGTGATGTTCTTAAAATTTGCAAAATGTTCTATTTACATGTTGCTTAAAAAAATGTAAAATTTTCTATTTACATGTTTTTGAAAGCGTAAAATGTTCGATTTGCAAGTTTTTATAAATTGCGCAATGTTCTATTTAAATGCTTGCAAGACATATCTCAGTATTTTTCTAGATAGTGAATATTGTTTTTAGCTAAAAAAGGATATGGGTCATTTTGGTTTTTCACAGACGATATAATAATAATAATATAATAATTTATTCATTGGGTCGATTCAACCGAAGTTCATACAACCAGACTCAACCAGTCTCTGTGGGTGAGGAAATAGGAGGCTACCGCGTTAGATCGTCTCGGTCAAATTACCCTTTCACCTATCCCCGTCCCCTCCTCCACAGTAAAGGAGTCTCATTCCCTAGGCCCCTACAGTAAGTAGTGGTCACTAAGGAGCACCGAAGGAGATTGGGTTTCAATCAACCATCCAGTGACGTTTACCGTACAACACCGAGCCGTAAAAGATTAGCAGTGGCCGAGGATCGAAGCCAGGTCTGAGATTGGAAAGTTCGTTCCCAATCTGCAGTCCTAACCGCTCACCCAAGCACGCCTGCTTTAACAGACGATATGTCTTATTTAACATGAAAATTTTAACGATTTACAAAGATGAAACATTGTTACAACGTATTTTTCGTTAACCTTTAATGACCCTGGTTCCTTAGTGTTGGTTAGTTTCGGATGAGATCTATGCTGGTCAGCCACTGATGGAGATTGAGGGAGTTCCTGCGATTAAGCAATTTGTGGTGCTGAGCAATAAACGAAATATCCTCACGAAAGACACGAAGGGAAATGTCCAGATCTACGACGCTCTCATGGCAGTGAAAGTGGAGGATTTTGGACCAGTTGAGTTTGAGGAAGATATGAAGCGACGCAATGCTCCCGTTTATGTCCCCTCCTGGTTCTCTATTGGACTGCATACAGCTGTAATAATTTTGCTATTTTATAAGTCTGGCAGCAACAAAAATTCTGTTATTTTGCCAAGTCTCGTTTCGAGTTTGATTTGATTTTCTTCTCTTTTTTCGCAAATTTCTGATAGATGGTCTCGATTCACTTGGCTCAGGATGAGAACGACTGCCTTGGTGCTTCGGTATCTGCAAAGGAAGCTGGACTTATTCAAGAAGACGAGCAGGATCTTTAGCGACGAGCAGGATTTAACCTTAAGGGGTGCTGTCTTCATGTATGCAATTAATTTGTTGGGCAATAAATCATTATTATTATTATTATTATTAAAGGTAGACACTTGAGGAATTTTCATTACCGCACCAGTTGCATTATTAGTCATTTTTGGTTTACTAGTTTTGCACCTGGCCGTTTTTTTGTTTGCAGTAAATTACGGAAGACTGATGCTTCAAGCATTATTTGAGGAGTGGAAGCGCATGTCGACGACTAAAGAGCCCACCTCCCCAATTCAGCCAGCGGAGGCGAGTGGTGTGGTGAGTACTGGTGGGTCTGTGAGCGGATTTTTCTCAGTCCCGCTCCACACTCCAGTCGTGATAGGGGAGCAGGGTGGGAAGACTATACACCGGTTTCTAGTGAGGGATGCGGATGGGGAGGCGGAGAGATCATGTCTGTCCGAAGCCATTCCTTAGTGGGTGGCGGAGCAGATCATGGACGATGGTCAGCCACCCAAGTTCGTCAAAACCCTATTCTTCCTCACCCCACATTCCATGAATGGCAAAAGTTAAAAGAGGTAACGATATAGGAGTTTTACATTTAAAATAATTTGTTTTGGTTCTTTCCCAGTCTTGCTACATGTTTAATATCGCTTGTGAAGAACCAAAATGACCCATATCCATTTGTAGCTAAAAACAAAATCCACCATGTACAAAAATATTGAAACATGACTTGAAAGCATTTAAATAGAACATTTTACACTTTCCAAAAACATGCAAATAGAACATTTTACGCTTTTCAAACACATTCAAATACAACATTTTACGCTTTTCAAAAACATGCAAATAGAACATTTTGAAATTTTCAAAAATATGTAAATAGAACATTTTACACTTTTCAAAAACTCCTAATTAACATTTAACGCATGTTTCTTATTTTGTTTTTATGACATAGCTCATTTTGATTCTAGCATAATTTGTATATGGGTCATTTTGATTCTTCACAGACGAAATAGTTTTTCAATAATCTATCCCTCTCACCGTAGAGCTCCAAATACAAGCCGGATCTGACGGCTCGAAATTTGCATACCGTTAACTAGCGTCTAACAGCCAGGTCCAGGGTGTAGAAGCTCAAGTTTATAATAAATAATAGATGGGGAATCTAATTATTTGGAGCTTTACGGTGCATTCCAGTAGAATTCCTTGTCATCCTCAGATCCTAAACTGATGAGTGCTGAGTGAAGTGCTGAATATTTCTAGTAGATTACAGTAGTTCTAGTAGATTCTTAAAATGTTTTGAGCATGCCACGAAATCCGAACATTCAGGAACACATGCTATCTTAAATTAAATTCGTGATGTGAAAAAGCTTGAAATTTTTTCACAGACCTACGGAGATCTAGCACCACTGACTCAGTCGGCATCTTCTTCAGAGTCAGAATCAGAGCCAAGTGGAAGTGAAGTACAAAGTGTTCAGAGTGAGGAAGCCCAGAGCCAGCCACTACAACCACCACCAGAGCCAGCCGCTCAAATCCCTACTGGGCTTCGCATACAATCACCATCCCCGTCCACTTCATCCTCTGTAATTAATGCAGCTAATAGTGCGGGCAATATTTCGGCGTCAGGATCATCAACCCCACTAATTGTGTGCAAAAGTGAAGCGCCCTGGATCGAAATCCAAAACATTACCCGGAGCCGGAGCAGCACTTTCAACATCCGACCGCTCCACAGTGAATCAGTTTAGTGACGTTTCAGCTTTGGCTTCGAAGTCTTCTGCTGCCCCCATGTCCACTTCCACCTCTCCAAGTGAAACTGTTAGACGTCCAGGACCCAAGTCCAAGACATTGCCCACTCCACCAGTACTGGGGCCAGTACCAGTGCCAGCACCTGTGGCATCCACCTCCACCTAAGCTTCCACAAATAATACCAATGGTGTCCAAGCCCATGTTTTATTCCCTTCCCGGTCCGAGTCGGAGTGAAAACATTGGGTGGCGAAGACCGAGTTCGTAGCCAGCTCCACCCTCATCATCAACGTCCACCTCAACCTCAGTTCTTACAAGTGCAACGGACGAGATGGAAGTTGAAACCGTAGCGACGCCAACACGTTCCGGTGCGGGTGCAAGTGAAATTAAAAAGCGTCCAGGACCCGAGCCCAAAACACTCCCGGCACCAGTACCAATACCTAACTCCATCCCTCTTAATACAACAACCGGCAACGGCGACTCAGGTTCCGATTCTGAATCTGAAACCGAAAAAGTTACCGCTCTGCCTCCCATCCTTATTAGACGTCCTGACCCAAAATCCAATTACCTGCGGCGACCTTTGCAACGACTTCCACAGGAGGCGACATGTCATTACACGCTCCCTCAACTGCGGATGACAGTGTTGAAGAAATGACGACAGCTCCTGCGCCAGTTATAACTCCAGCTCCAGTTTCAGCTCCGGTTCAAATTTCAGCTCCAGTTTCTGCTCCATTTTCAGCTCCAGTTTCTGCTCCAGCTCAATACTCAGTGATCTCTTCAGCTGGGACTGGGACACCAAAAGTGCGGCCTGGTCCTAAATCAAAACCCAGAAGAGCACCTCCATCCCCAGCTCCACCCACCTCTTCTAACGAGCCCTCTGCGTATGACCAAGACAGACGAGGCACAGCCAGGGGTAGAATTGGGATGGGGAAACGGACTGGACCAAAACCGAAACAATCTCGTGGACGTGGAAAAAACCAGAAAATCACAATACCCCTACAGGAAAAGGAAAAAAAACTTTCTAATGTTCAAGTTTTTAGCGGACCTGGACATAGTCTCAACTCTGCGTCTCCGCTTCTCCATCTGTGTCCCTGTCCCTATCCCCTCTACGGTCATCCCATGCATCGCCTTCAGTCCCGATCCGGAGCAGTCCCACTCCGCCCTCTGATTTCCCAGACAAAAAACGACAACCTGCCGCGGCTGCCTTGTCCAGATATGAAAAGGTTAAGGCAACAGTTATTACGGATCCTCAATTATTTAACGTAAGAAGAGTTTATCAAAGGTAATATTATTACAGTAAAAAAAATGTGTCCAAAATGTTAACATTTTTCCCTGCCAATTTTCGTGTTTTTTTTTTCGTGACAGCTTAAGCAATAAGGGAAATAGAGACAGAACGGGAACAAATGGAAGCTCGTAACCAAAATCAAAATGGGCAAAATAATCAAATTTAAGAACTAGGTGATTTCAATAAGAAGCGTACCTGCAGAAGTTGGAAACTCGAAAGCATGTGCGACCGGTGGTGTCCATTTCACGTGCTCCTTGTTAGGTATGATATCGTCTGTGAAGAGCCAAAATGACCCATATTCAATTTAAGCTATGTTAATGACATCGAAGATATTCGACGAAGGAATAAATCAGCTGGTCAGAAACGAATGGTGATTAATTCCAAAAGGAATCGACGGGAAACTTGTCCAGATGCGGATGAGTTGTCTAAAACTTGGAAGGAAATTGTTAGACCAGCTCCAGCGATGGCAAATTCACCGGTTAGTTTGTGAATCGTGGATGATTTAAAATAAAATACCAATTAAGTAAGTAACAGCAATAATCTAATTTAATAATCAATGGTTTATTATTGGAATTTTATCTCTTTAGAGATCAATTGAAAAGTGGATCATATTTCACAAGAAAAAGTGGACTTTTCAAAAAAACCAATCAGGAGAACGGCTCAAACGACTTCGATCTAATGTGGAAAATGAAGATTTTGAGTTTGTAATGCCCGTTTCTCGGAAACAGCCCGGTCCTGTCACACTTGGTGGCTTCCTTCGACGTGCTCAAAAATCCTTAATATATTCTCCGTGGCAAATCCTTCAAATTGTCGAGACTAATCGTCCTGGCGTTCTTAAAATGTGGGCTCGTGTCAACCAAGAACTACATAATTAAAAACTTGTAGTCCCACGAATCTTGTATTTGAATTCCAAGGAACCAAAACCAGAAGGAGAAAATCACCGTAAACAAATCATTAAGCTTCTGCCAAGATCTCAGCCTGTTTTTAATCTGTACGAATATTCTATTCCAGAGGAGCTATTTCGGCAAACGTCCAAGTAAGTTAAGGCTTCCAGTTCCAATTTTACTAAAATTTATTTAACATACCAATTTAATAAATGTGTTTTAAAACTTGCTAGGCGATATTCAACATTTTTTGGGGGGGGGTTTCAATTTATTTAAATTTTTAGTGAGATTGACACAGACATTGCCACCAATCCAAATATTGATGGAATCTTCGGAACACAAATACCTCTAGAATTCCGTGCCTCTGTTCAGCTGGGCTGTATTGTCACCGTGGATCGGCACACAGCGAGACAAATGAGAGAAGTCACGGATACATTCGAGCGGGGTCAGCTCTCTTTTCTAGACATTGCTAAAAATTTTCCATATCTGGATCTGGAATCCCTCAAGTCTCAAGTATATTTATCTCTATCATCAAAAATGTGGAAATAAATCTGTGATTGCCGTATTTTTCCCATCGATGAATAAAGCAGCTAGGTATTTATGTTGTGGACAAAGTCAGAGGGAATCAAAGACCAGTGAACCAAATATCTAATTTTCCCAACTTGTACAATGCAGTACGGAGCCAGCAGTAAGTATATAAATTATGATTATATGCAAATACTAAATAATATGCAAATGCTAAAACGATTTCACTACCTTACCAAACGACGATCTAACGTAGACCTGTTTTGGTTGACAAGTTAAAATAGGTAATATAAAGACTTTGAATTAATTTTTTCCGATTTTATTTTCTAGAATTACCAGAGGTGATAGAGAAGATCAAATGATGGAAGCAGATCGTACTTTTGAGTCAAGAATTGAGACGAGTAAGAGTCAGGCTTACAGTTACATTTAGCGTTTATTTCACAAGTATAAAGAGGAGAAGTGGGGGCCCATTTTCATAGCAGTCCAGTCTCAAGTTTGTAAGTTCATTATTACATATAGTCTGTGAAGAACCAAAATGACTCATATCCAATTTAAGCTACAATCAAAATGAGCTATGTCATAAAAACAAAATGAGAAACATGCGTAAAGTGTTAATAAGTTTGTTTGAAAAACGTTAAATGCCCTATTTAAGCAGGTACATGCTTTTAAAAAGGTGCAAAATGTCCTAATTCCATGTTTTTGAATAGGTGCAAAATTTTCTAATTCTATGTTTTTGAAAAGGTGCAATATATTCTATTTAAATGCTCTCATAACATATTTGAATATTTTTGTAGATGGTTGAGTCAGGTTGAGATTGTTTTAAAACTAAGAATTGATATGGGTCATTTTGGTTCTTCATAGACGATATGACACATTTTTGTATCCATAAACTATACCTATTTTTGGGAACTTACAACTTAATGTCTAACGAAGAAATACGAAATCACCTAAGGCCTTAAGCTACTAGAACTAACATGCATTTCCAAAAGATACTTAATTTTGAAAATTAAATCCACAGCTTTTCCAGAGTGGGTGAACGCGATTCCAGTCATGGGAGATTTCCCCTTGGTCCCCATTCATTTAGTTGATGTGGATAGCCTGTACAGTGTTCTAGACTGGCAGGCTGTGGGATGTCGTTAAGTCATTCGGAACTTTCTGCGTATTAAAAGTGTGCTCAACGTGTCCATCGCTCATAGTCGCTACTTCCATACTCCGGTCGGGAATTTGCCTCCAGATGCCTGTCTTTTCGGTTGTGATGTTCTTTATGCAAGGCAGCTAATTCAAAATAATTATATGGGGCTTCCTTACAGAAAAACCTGATTTGGGTGGCAAAGAAGCAGATGATAATCGGTATTTTTATTTAATTTCACTACTTTAAGTTTATTTTTTATGTGTGATTCTGATTTGTTATTTGTATTTATATACCATGTAGTTACATTGTAATATCAAAATTCAATAATCATCAAATCAAAATCCGTGTTTAAAAGTATGCAATTTTAATAGTTTAATTTCAGAGTTCGAGGAGAATAACAGTATCGTTATTAACCATCCTGGGGCTTATCAATCTGTAAGTGTTGAATTGGAATTGGATGGCCTTTCTGTGAATACTCTGTTACAGTCTCATCATGTCCATTATCGACTGAACTTGTGCTTCTGTTGCCTTTGATAATATGCCCCATGCATCCATCGAAGAAATGATAGGAAATGTACCTGGACCATCTTTGGCTAGTTATGATGAGACCGCTTTGTGCAGTAGTGCTTTCCGAATACTTCGAGGCACTGTTAATACGTGGCTTCATCATGTTTTTGTTCATCGGAGTGAACAGGCAGATTGTCAGCTCATGAATTATTATATTTAGCTTATTTATTATTGGTTTGTGGTTAATTAATATCTTGGCCAAATTTCCAACATATTTTCAAATTTTCTGTGCACGTTCGTGTGGTAAAAAGCAGAAAATTTAAAACGTTTCTATTTTTATAGATGGCTCCGATCGCCTCATGCTCTCCTGTATGATCCCACTATTCGGAAAACATTAAATAATTTAATGAAGAAACTCTTAATCCAGTTAGTTGCGGAATTCATGCGGCTAGGTGCCATCATTGTGTATGCCGACTTCAGTAACATTTATTTGTGCAACGAAGAATTGTGTGGCGGATGCGGATGCCATTCGCTATATGGAATGTGGAGTATGTGACAGCTAACCGAAAGATTTTTCATACTATTGATATTAAAATGAAGCGTTCGTGGGAATACCTTCTATGGCTTGATACGGTAAGTTGTTTTTCAGCATGCCTCATGAATTAGTTACGTATCGTCTGTGAAGACCCAAAATGACCCATATCTATTTTTAGCTAAAAACAATATCAACTATCTACAAAACTATTTAAAAATTTGTCTTGAGAGCATTTTGCACTTTTTAAAAATGTGTAATTACAACATTTAAAAAATTTTCAAGCACATGGAATTGGAACATTTTGCGCCTTTTCAAAAACATGAAATTAGAAATTTTTGCACCTTTTCAAAAACATGTGAACAGGACATTTTACATTGTTGAAAAACGTAAAAATAGAACATTTTACGTTTTTCAAAACCTGGTGTTGAACAGTTTGAAATGTTCTATTTTCATATTTTTTAAAAGTAGAAAATGTTTTATGTAAAAGCTTTCAAGACATATGCTTCAATATTTTTGTAGATAGTAGACATTGTTTTTAGTTAAAAATGGATATAGGTCAGTTTGGTTTTTCATAGACGATATATAAATGTTCACTTTACTTAACATTCTTGAATTTCTTATACGCTCATTGCAGCATTTTTCGAAAAATGGAGAAACAATATCCATCGTTTATCTAACCAGAATATGATTCCTACTTTCACAAATATGAAAAAACTGAAGCCGGCATTGGAATTCGTTAAAGCAGTTTACAAGGTGCATTTAAAAAGAATGTAAAGTTTAATGTTTAATATTTTAATTTCGAACATTCCTATAGGTATAGGTGAGGTAAAGATAGAAGTTATAAATATTTTAAGAATTCAAATAGTACGGTTCAAAAGGCCAGCAGCAGCAGCAGTAGTGCTTATCTTTAGCTATGCAATAAATTAGTTTTATTTAAATCAAATTAACTTTATCATTACGGTTTTTAGGCACTATCCCTTGATCGTAACATAGAGGACGAGACCTACAAACTGACTAGTGAGACATAATATGCTCAAGTTGATCGGTGTTTGGGAGTTCCACGAGGATGCTCAGTGGAAGGCGAAGGATCCATGTGTCTCCACTACTTATCCTTCCTGAAATACAAATAATTGGTTGCTGGACATTTTCTCTTCGGACATTTTCCCCCCGGACGCTTTCCCCCCGCACAGTTTCCCTCCATTCAGTAACCCCGGACGTTTTCCCCCCGTACCCTTATTTAAGATGCTAAGATGCATATTGTTATATTGAAATGTGATGATTCACATTTGCTGCTCACAAATCTAACTCGAACTTAAATTTATTAAACCTTAAGTCAGATCTGCATAGTAAAACATAAAATATAAATTCAAAAACCTAGAAAAGGATATTTGAAAAATAAACAGCTTGGATCATAATAATTTTCTGTAAAGTTAATAGTTGCTAGTAAACTTAAAAATTTTTTTAAAAATATATGAACTATGTACATTGTTTCTCCCTTGTGCCTAAAAATTCTGTACATGTGTATGCTGACATCCTACAAAATGATTATATAGTTACAAGATAGGAGGAAATAACAGCGAAAAACTCAACTGTTTAAGTCATCAGTAGTGGTAATGGTAAGGTATCAATAGCACTAAACTAAAAACGTACTTTCTAGAGCACTATAAAATAATTTAAACCAAGTGAAAAGTAAATATTAATAAAGCAAATCTTGCGCTGTCGTAAAAATACTAAAAACTAAACCTGATAGTGCGTGTACGATACTTCGAAGAAATGCTCATAGAGCCTTCACTATACTTAACACTTCAGTGTACCTGTCTATACCATTAGTTTTATTTTAGGACTGGGGGGAAAATGTCGAACGAATAAATGACTGTAAAACACAACTTATTTTGGTTTGGTATATGTGCCGTATGCTGTACTTTGTGTTCTTTATTGCAATTATCAATCTTTGACGAATTACGATAGTATTAACACCGGATGCCATCTGATCACTATTTTTGGTGATTTTCGATGACTGGAGCATGACACAGAGTTGATGTTTAAGTATTTACACAGTTAATTAAAAGTTTTCAGAATCGATTTGAAATTTTAATTTTACTTGTTCATATTATTCTAAATTGAACTACAAAGTGGAGTAACATTTTTTATTTAAATAACCTGACTGACTTACTAAGATTAACGTAACATAGCAACTCACTTTTTAAGCTTGTATGGCTTGATCAATAGGGTCAGCTGGATCTGTAAGTTAAGAAAAACATGATTAGGTTTAGGTATTAGTTGCTACACCAGCTGTAAACTCAAGGAACTGCTGAATCAAATAATGCAGCTTGGAGCCGTTACTTAAATTGGTTGCTATTTTGCTATACAACATAATATTTTGAAAAATTGTATTTAATAAATTACTTGCTTAAGTACCTGTAAATCGAAAAGTGAGGAATTTAGTCATATCAACTCCAGCACCGCCTCCAAAATTCTTAGAAACTCAGTCCAATTTCTGTTTTAATTCCTTCTCGGCTTCAACATTTGACCCGACTTTGCCACCAGCAGCTCCATGATTTAGTTAACTAAATTTTATTAATCTCACTCTCACACCTATGCCTTTTTTATTTATTAACGATGTCAACTAAATTTTTTACTGAATTACGAATATGCGTACATACATGAAATAAGATCAAAGATGATCATCAACTTACTCTTCCGTCTGTGCTCCTCCAGGCTGAAGGAACAGTTTGCAAATGGGGTCAGAGGCTACAGCTTTATTCGCCATAAAATAATGAAGGTGAATCCGATATTTATATGCACAATATTTAAAAGCGTAGCCTACCCTATCTACGTTGTATGGTAGGTTTACGTTGATACTACTGTTCAATCATATGCGCTATATGTGCACGACGCCTTAGGACGGAAAAATATAACCTATTTGCTAGCACGTTTTTGAGGATATATTGTGGGAGCTTCGTCCCCCAGACCCCCGGATATCATCGATACCTAACCTAACCAAAAAGAGTCTACGAAAGAGGATAGTATTACATCATTTGTGCACGCTCCTCGCAGCGGTATACTATAAGCGTTAATAGTAAGACGCGGATAAAATAATCAGTTTTAATCGAACGGACTTCACGACGCATTTATTTCTTATTACCGTAATGCTCGAAATAGAAGCCGGGTCTTCAATAGGCCAGGGGTGACGGCTTTAAATTACAATACAAGCCGGGTCTCTAATAAAGACCGGTTGGATAATTGATGGGTCAAAACAAACAACTTAATCGTCGATGATAATACTGCATTAGTTGCTGCCAGCAGCTGGCAAACTTATTCAATTTTGGTAACGACGGTGTCAGAATTGAAGAGTTTAAACATACAACTGTGCCGATGCTGCTTATTGTCATTACATAACATACACGTTGTTTGACTATTGCGTTACTTACAGCGATCGTTCAATTATCAATGGTTTGTAGAAACTAAATAAAAAGCTAGTTACAGCAGCAGTCAAAGATAATTTAATGACATTTAAACAAGAAATGCATCTTTATTCTTCATTCCTTTTTTTGTGTTTCAATTTTAGGCTACTATAAATACGTCTTTCTACTTTATATTACGTTTTTAATATACAGTTAAGGTAATTTCTCATTAGACTATTTTTTAAATACATTTAAAAATTATTACATATAAATTCTCTGATTTAGTTTTGTAATGATTTGTATACACTTAATAAACAATACTTTTGTGTATTGCAAGTAAATTACTAAATTTTTGTTCTTCTTTTGCTAAATGCAATTGTATGTAGATGAAGTTCGCACAATAAGTTTAATGGACACAGACCTACTTCAGTAAAAGCCTTGAATCATGCCAATACGATTATTTGCCTTTAAGGTATGCGATTTTACACACTCCGTACACTTATTTGTTTTTAAGTACAACTGTTATTTAAATTAAGCATTCCATTCGTTCTTTATCGTTTATTATTTTTTTAACTAGTTAATTTACTACATGAAGTAAAGTAAACAATGATTTAATAAATTGAAGAAGTTCACAATCTTTTTACGAGTTTTTATACATAGTTGTTAGTTTCCATAAGTATATGTGTATATATATTGTTGTCGTTGTTGTTGTTTTTGTTAAGGTTTTTTAATTTCTTTGCAAATTTTTGCTAAAGGGTTTAACAAACAAACTATAACTAAGCAAAAGGTCCGTCTATGTAAGTTTGTGTCAAACAGCATATGACCTCGATGCAGTTGCCGTCAGATATAATTTATTATTGCTGCGTTTGCTTGTTACTACAATTCTATCTAGATCATAAATTTTTAAGTGAAAAATCAGCGCTCATGTTGACTTCAAGGTTAGCTTCTAATAGGTACCAATTTATTTTTTAGGTGCTTGCAAAACAACGTGTCTTTATTCTTGTTTTGAATTGTTTTTTGATCTACAACTCCGGTTTTTCAAATATTGAACGCAATCTGATACCTTCAGAATTGTATTCAGAATGATCCTTTGATTTAGGGCGTGCTCGAAAATCATCATCAACTCTACGATGCTGCTTTGAAAACTGTCTGGCGTATGCAAAAAAATTAACTCTACTTAAATCTTTTTCTCCATTAAGTTTTATTCGCAACTCCGCATCAATTGTTTTAGTGTCAAGGCTGTATCTTTTTTTGGTTTTTAAAGCTGTTACTAAACTGAATGCTTGTTCAGCGGATGAGCTAGCTCCTGGTGTTATTAAAACATATTTTAATATGCTAAAAATATTCTCTGAGCAATACTCGACATCTGAATTAATATAGTGCAACCAAAACTTAGCTGGGTCCCAGCTTTTTTTGGTTTCAAAGCCAGGATCCAGAACGATAGTATTAACGCATGTTTTCCATTCTAAAAAAAGATCATCATCATCAAAATACAACTTAAATGCTTTATTAACACTTTTAATTTCGGCTTGTCCAGACATATCCTCGTCAGCAAGATGTTTTAATTTCAGAGGATCAAAAACGTCAAATCCGTTAGTTTCTAATGATTGTGGAAAGTACTTAGCGAACTGTTTAAGTATACGAGAAATGTAATCCGGCATTTCTTTACCTAATGTACGAGAAGTTGCGGGTTTACTTGAAAGTGACAACGGAACTTTTTTGTAAACCACGTAAGAACTTTCAAACACTTTTAGAGTATCTTGAAAAGAAACTTCTTCGTCACTGTTTTCGTCATCGTTAGGTGAATAAAGGTGAGCGTCTCTTAAAAGTTTACGTATTACTTCACTCCCTTCAGTATTGTAATTAGCAATGTTATTAATTAGTGTTTGCCGTATAGCATTTTTCCCTATTAGGTTGCTGTTCTTTTTTTGCAATACAAGAGAGTACTTGCTAAATAAAGAACAGATGTCTGACAAAAACGCAATGTGCGCTAAAAAAGTACTATCTTTAAGTAACGATTGAATATGAAGTGCAGTTCGTATTTGATCGTCCGTAAAACCTGTACTTGTAGAAATGGTCCTAACGGCATCGTAAATAGTTTTGTAATGGTCTAAGATAGTCATATAAGCGGATTTATGGTGGCTGACCCATCTAATTTGATGAATGCGCTTCAGCTCGAACCTATTGCGTCTATTTCGAAAACCAGTAGTTTCTAATCGCCTGTTTTTAAATGCTTTTCTTCTAAGAATGGATTTTCGTTTTGACGCCTTTGAGTTAAAAAACCTTGCTATCGTATTAACGTTTTTGTCGATATCTGCAATGTAAGGCATTTTTCGTATTGAGTTCTTAATAACTAACTCAAGCTTATGTGAATGGCAGTGGACTAAAAGTACATGCTCATCTGCTTTAGCTCGTAGTTTACTATAAAAAATTGACTGGAGCGTCTGTGCTCCGTCTGTTGTAAACCCAATGACTTTTGTTTTAATTAAATTTTCTATTTTGTCCTCTACAACTTGATTCCAAAATACACGAAAAATTTGAACACCTGTACCACCTAACTTCAAATGAAGCAAATTGTAGTGAAATGTTTTCACATTACCATTGTTGTCAAACGTCTGAAAAAGTATTTCAGAATTTGTATTAGAACTAACGTCCGTGGAATCGTCAAGAATAATGGTAATGAAAGGTCTGACTGTTAAAAGATGAAACAAAAGTTCTTGATGCATGCTCTTGCTAACAACCATGAGAGATTTTTTAGCTCCATCAGCATTGTTGTGCAGAAAACCTGTGTTTAATCCCGCAAATACTAACGTTTCTGTGAATAAATGAAACTTGAAGAATGGCAAATTTAATTGAACAGCCCGGTATGTCGCCATTATTAGATTTACAGTTGGAGCAAAGAACTCATAATATTTGCCTTCGGGCATCATCATGGCCTTATTAAATGCTGCTTCAGGAAGGCGTTTGTCTAAATTTTCAAAATATTGCACAGCAATATGATGAAGCTTGCTGTTAAGGTGCCCTGTTATCATCCTTCTGTTCAAATGTTTTTTATTTCGACCTTTATACCAGTGGCCTTCTTTAAGGAATTTGGATAATAATGGCGACGATTTTGTATCTATAAGAATTTTTCGATCATATAATGGTTTACAGAGCTTGCAAAATGGTTTTGGATAGAATTGGGTATCTTCCTTGTACCCTATCCAATAACACACATTAGGATCAATAATAACACTAGTATCAATACCATCAGAAAGCTTTTCAAGAACACGATTATCTAACTGATCGCAATTGTTCCAAATATATGGATCAGGTTTAATCAGTTCCGCATCACGCTCTGGTATGAAGAATTGTAGGTACGAATTTATGTTCACTGGGATGTTATTATTAACGTTAGCATTTTCTTCTTCATCTTCGTTGTCGACATCGTTAGTTTCATCTGCATCGCCGTTTATGTCTTCATCACCATCGGATACGTGAGCTTTATCCTCAGAGTCATCTAAATCGTTATCCTCACCGTCACTATTATCCTCAATACTGTCCTGATCCAACTCGCTGTCATTATTTCTATCCTCATTTCGGTTTTCATCTTCACTATTATCATCATCCTCATCCTCAATCGTTTTCCAGTCCTCATCCTCATCTGCATTGCAACCAATTTGATTATCAGCATTACTATTTTCCACAACATTTCCTTCCTCAGCATCATCGTTTGCCTGGTTCGTATTCGTGTGGCTTGGGTTTTGTGGGGGTTCTACAACGTCTGTGTTTTCAATTCTGTGAGCATTAACTGAAACAGGTATTTCTATATTATTAGCAACTTTTGCGTGCGTCACATAGCAGTATTCGCCAGCATCCACGGACTCTTTTTTGGGTTGTGCCAGCTGATTACGAACATTTTTAAGAGGAAAATCAATAGCTTCTGCACAATTATTATCTGACCCAGGAGATGGATCTCCGTACTTCATAGCTTCTGGAACTAACGGTTCTGTTGCTTCCCCACAACGTATGATAGAAAACTTATTTTCTGCTTCAAGAGCTTGCTCCCACAATATATGAACCGGGTTAGGCGTAAATTTTTCATTAATTAACCTAAATATATCACAATCCGAATAGACCGTTTTTGAGCCAAATACTACAAAATCCTCCAAGTGATTAACAATCATTTCAATATGGCCACCTAGCATTTGTTTTTTTCTAAACCCTGTTGGCGAATCCTCGTCTGGAATCAATTGTAGTCCCATATGCCTGTCATCGCTAAAATCTTTATTCAACAGAACAACAGCTATAGGAAGAATGTCACCTACTGGCAATTTTTCATCTAAGGACGGGTCTTTTTGGCATTGTGAGAATTTCAGTTGGACCCCTGGAATTCCGTTATTTCCGATAACGTAGAAATATCTTCGTTTTGAAGTATGCACGCGCCCAGCATCTTTTAATAATCCATCTAACTGGCACATAGCCAACAATTTAGCACTACCAGAAATAAAAAGAAGTCTAAATTGCTTTAAATTACTGTTCGATTCCTGCTTTGAAAGAGGAGTGCATACTTTAGCTAGCTCCACAAAGTGATTTTCATTATAAGATGTTCCTAAAACTAATTCATTTATACAAATTCGACAATGTGAAAATGATTCTTTGATTTTCTTGTAGGTCGTTGAACGTTGGGCAGGTAGTTGGTCTGTTTCCACGACTTCAGTAAGCTGATAAATTACAGCCACGACACTGAAAAAACAATAGGTTGCTAAACTTCTTTGCAAACATCATATTAATTATTATAAAATAAAATACTGTGACAAAAGCCTCCGTGTTACTAAAAACTCCGCATATCTGTCTGTAACAATATATAATAATAAAGCTCTCGTTGAATAAACTTTAGTAGCAATAAAATTAAAATGACAATTTCTTTGGCCTCTTGCTCAAAGAAAGTGTTCACAATTGCAATTTTCTGGCATATTTCTATAACAAAATGAGGTTGAAATGAACTATTAGGTTTTAAAATTCATCCTAAAATTTAAAATTTAAACATCTTAGACAACAATTTTATGCACGAATTGAATATAAGGTATGCAGTATTGTACGAATGTGTTACAATTTTTAGGAAATATTATAATTACTTTGCGGCAATATACATATGAATGCACATATAACGTAGTTAATTTATATAATAAGGGAAAGATTTAGCGACTAAACGTCGTCTAGATCCCTTAGGGCATGCCTTTTCGTTTCTTTTTGAAACTTATAAAACTAGTTTTACTGCTCTTAGCAATTTAAAAATATAAAAATAAAGCTTTTGACATAACGTTTTCCTAAATATTGCTTAAACTGCTGTATTTAGGTAAAACTAAATTTATTTGTTTCAAAGCACACTTACTAAATCCAGCAAATAATTCGGATCGCCATAACGGTTTTATTTTGCAGAAAACTGTATCAAAATGCTTTTGTGATCACTAATGCAATTTTAAAAGTCCAGCAGCAGCCATTCTAGTCTGGAATACAGGAAAACAGTTTTTCATAGAGCAAGCGTTAAATATCTCTCTTGATACAAATATAAAAGCTGCTATTTAAGATTTAAATTAAATAAATATAAAATTAAATGGATGAATTGATTTTAATTCTATGTTTAGTTAAATAAAATCTGAAAAAGTTAAATAAGTTCTAATACAAATTCTGCCCGAATATTACAAAATATTCTTAACCTGAAGGGCTACTTTCTATGTAAGTAGTTTGATGGCAATCAAAAACCAATACAAGCCTGCCGTAGAGTGTTTGTGGTCGCGTGAAAATTGTTTGAATGAAATCGGGTAACCGCTGTGGCCCATAAGTGGTTTAAAAATTTTTGATTAAAAGCATCCCCACCCGTCCTTCCACCCCTGTTCCCCCTTCCAACACAACGACATTCCCTGAGTGTCTGACGTAGCGCACCACTCATTTTTAGACCACGACCACTAACCACTGTAAATGAGATTGGTTGGGTCTGTACTATAAGATAAGATTGTATTCGCCGCGCAGTCTGGATGTCTGTCCGTTTGTCTGTAGGTAGTGCACTACAGGTCACAGTTTTGATGTGATATTTTGTTTAAATAACTTGTAAACGCTTGCCCAAGCGCCTGCGCAGTTCTGCATAGTTTTTGGCTAAGATAGCAGCAACAATTTTCCTGCAGTTAATATTTCTTTAACTTTTTTAGCTCTCAAACAAAAACTGCGGTTAAAATTACTTAGCATAGTAAAGCACAGGTACGAGAAAAGGAGATAAAGTATACATTAGCGTACATACATATTTATTGAACCGGAAGGTGTTACTTGTTTGCGCGCTACTGAGGTAAAAGTATATTTAACACTATTGGTATTGCCGCAGCCAACCATAAATACGAGAAAGAAAGGAATGATGGGGGGAGGGGGGTAAGATGCCTGGGATGTTCTATAAATAACGTTACCAAAATCATTATTCGTTGATTGATATATTAAATAAATGACGTGGCCCAAATTTGTATTCTCTTAAAAGGATGGTCCATCAATGACGTTACCTAATTTGTTATTCTTACCTTGACATAGTCAATCACGGCGCCCATATTATCAAAGTTATATTTGGATGGTCCATAAATGACGTCGCCCATGTCACCACTTTATTAAGTTTTTCAATTAATGACGTCGTCCAAAATACCATATTAAAGTAATAGTACATAAATGACGCCGCCAAAAGCATTACTGTTATTATTATTTTACAGGGGTT
Organism: Dicyrtomina saundersi; assembly: GCA_034695245.1. Classification (NCBI taxonomy): domain Eukaryota; kingdom Metazoa; phylum Arthropoda; class Collembola; order Symphypleona; family Dicyrtomidae; genus Dicyrtomina; species Dicyrtomina saundersi. Next base: position 2,136 of record JAQFZE010000966.1, on the reverse strand, counting down.
TGGTCTCAGAAAGAGACAAACGCCGCCGAGGCCTTTATAGGAATGGCCTATTGCATACTGGTAATAATGTTTACAAAAAAGGTTTCAAATTTTAAATTATTGAGTATTTGCTTAATCTAATAAATTCGCTGAAAGCTCATCATCTACTTCGGGCCCACGGTGGATAAATCTGGCGTCAAGCGCCGGAGTTTGAGATGATGAGTTTTAGCTGATAAGCATCTATGGAAATGGCTTTGTCTGCCCGTCTGTCTGTCTGTCGGCTGCCTGCATATCTGTAGGTCGTACACTGAAGGTCACAGTTTTTACAAGATCTTTTTAAAATAACTTTAAGAGGATCTATAAAGCGCCCGCGCAGTGCTGTTTAGTTTTTGGTCAAGATCGTAACAACGGTTTTTCCGCAGTTAGAAGTTAAATGGAGCAACTTTCAATATTTTTTCAACTTTGTTTTCGCTCTCAAACTAAAACCGCCGTTGACATTACATTAGATTTCAAACTTGCCTCTATTTCTAGGTAGGTTGTGTATACGCAAGGTTAACGTCGTTTAAGGGCCAGACACAAATGACGTCATTCAATTTTGAGGATGGGCCAATTAAAACAAGACGCTCTACGATACAAATTACCATTTTCTTGTACCATTACTTAGGAGTAGCATGACGTGCGGGTGACCTAAAGTTTTTTAAAGTTTACGATGTCGTCATTTTTGTGCGACCCTCAACCTTCCTCTTTTATTTATTGTATTCCTACGACTTGACACCAGGATATAATTAAACAGATATCCTTAGCATGGGGTCCTACTAATATGCATACAGGGATCGTCCGTAAATGACGTTATTTAAACATTACCATTTTAGAAGTCCCCTTTGTCATTAGTTCAATTAGTAAACGGATATCTTCAACACGGAACTTTGCTAGTTTGCATACCGGGATCGTCCATAATTGACGTTATTTAAATATTACCATTTAAAGGATCACCTGTCATTAGGTCATGAATTAAGTAAACGGATATGCTTAACATGAGAGACAGCTATTTAAGCATTGCTTAGAATGAATGCATACAAAAAAGGGTGTTCAGACCCCCGTACCATTCATATTGAGATACATACTTGCCACTGAACCTAGGTAGATAGGTACGTTCACCGTACGTGCCACACTCTTAGCGTTTCGTGAATTTAACTATCATACGAAAACGAATCCTAGGAGCGCTCACAAGTGATAGCATCGCCTTTGATAAATTTTCTGGCCTCTATACTCCACTAATATTAAAAATAATGCAGATAGAGAATTTTGTTATCTACGAACCTACAGAATAAAAGCATTAGTGAAGGCTGACTTTTGTAAATGCTCTATAAAGTATAGTTGTAACATGCCAAGTAAATTATCCTTTTAGCCAATGCCCCGACCAGACATTCCATTAACTATAATTATACGGCCTATGGGTTTGGCATAAATGATGACATCTAAATTAGAGTTTAGAATGCACAAACACACTAAGAATGAGACAAAGTGGCGAAAGTGTTTTTATATTACATATTAATTTTATTTTATATATTTATACTTTACTACTTTACTTTAAAGAGAGAAGCTATAAGAGTATAATTTGTAAAATTTGTATCCCACTCGTTTTTTTACCGGCATTTTTCAAACTACATGACACATATAATGTGCTTAAGTACAACCCCAAGCGATAATCTGTGCTACAGTGGGTTTTCGGTTTCTCACTTCAGAAAAGCTACAAATGTCGTTGTGGATGCTTAGGGGTTTGGAACAAATAATGTCACGTGAGTAATCCCTTACTTCTCCTCCCTCCTTCCCTCCCCCCCACACAGCTGTTATCTAATTATATTTAGTTAAATGACTTAGATGTTACGCGCAAATAATGATGCGTAAATATTATTTTTGAGTAATGAGACTGAGTACTTTTTTGGACATCCTTTAACTTAATTTACTACTGCTAACTGCCTTGGCATTGATTTAATGAACCTGCCTGTGACATCCAGATCAATTACGCCATAGGCCTAGGTAATTTTAGTTTTAAGATGCTAAGCTTAAGAATCTATTGAAATGGTCATTTCTGTCTGTCTGTTTGTCGGTCGATGCCGTGTCTGTCTGTTGGTCATGCTCTACAGGTCACAATTT
>JAQFZE010000965.1:0-20828 GCA_034695245.1 Dicyrtomina saundersi | reverse complement strand
TACATTATATGCCAAGGAGTTAGGACTATAAACTATCAATTCCAACTAGTCAGTGATTTCTGACATAGCTTGTCTTTAAATGCCAGACACTGATCACCATTACGGCGTGATCACCATTAGGCGTGTCCCTGCTACATAACTAAAATGTAGCCCATGTTTGTCCCTGCGCAAATCGTCGCCGGGCTTTGCTCCTAGGTGCAGTGTTAAGGAGTTACAGCGTTTTTCAAAATTTGTGAAAGTAACGTTTATTTGCAAACTACAAAAAACGTGTAGAATTGTTGTATTAGGTGTTTAAAAATGTCTACAGAAAAAAAAATATAGAAAAAAGTGATTTTGCCGAATTTTTGGGTGACAAGCGACTGCAAGCTTTTCTATTTTTCCTTAATTCCGAATAACGCTTGTGTCATAGCGCGCGTATTCACAAAAAACAACAATCTGCTGCACTGGTTTCTTTCCAAAACTTGAATGTTACACGTTATGCGGACCAAAATTTTTAAAATAGCTTGGAGGAGGGTTAAATAGTCCCGAATACCTATGCTAAAAGTAAAGAAAAAACTTAAGGGGAATGATTTTCAGATTTTCACTTTTAACAATGGAATACTTATTTATAGCTTGGTAATTAATATTTGTGTTTATTTTTTATTTTTCATGCTCCAAGCTTTACGAAGAAATTTTGAAAGAAAACCAATTACTTAAATCACGTCTGACACGGTATGAAGAAGAAGTCGGCGATCTGAAAACCAAACTGGACAAAGTCTCACATGCTGTAAACAACATGATTTTTTCCCGCTATTTTATGTTATGTTTAGTACTTCGTTATGCACTTGCGTTGGAAGTGATATTGCTAAGTTAACTATTTGACAATAATTTTCAAATCTAACGATATAATAATGCTTGTTGTTAACTTATAGACACCAAGAATCGGTGCGGAGGAGTCAGACAAGAGAGAAAAACGAGCTCTTGGTAACGTTTATAATTAGAAAAACGATAAACACATTTATGCTTATTTAATTATTAATAAATATTGCAGGTCATCTTGTACTTGTAAAGAAATTGCCATGGTTTTCCAAAACCACTGCGATTTTGTTTTTAAAACATCTATTTGCAAAAAAGTGAATGGTCTTAAGATTATGTTCATGGTGAATATTTTGTCTCGCTGATTGGGTATTTTGAAAACATATGAATAATTTTGAATAAAAGGAAATTCGATTTAAATTCATTTTAACTTGCAAAGTGTTTTCAAACAATACAACCCTGATTCTAAATTCTAAACATGCTCCTAAACTATTTACTTTTTTCCAAAACCTGCTTATAAATATATAAATACGCAGTGTAATAGCAACACTAATTTAGCATTACCATTTCCTTACGGTATACGGACACTTTCCTCCTGGATGTTTTTCTCCCGGACATTTTCCTCCTAACCTCGTACGGAGGACATTTCCCTCCCAGTATCAAAATCTGATCACTAAAATTAACTAGTCTTCCTTTACTGACAATTTATGCATTCGCATACAATCTTATTAATATCCAACATTCATCAACTCAAGTACGACTCAAGTTTATTGCAATTAATTAAGTTAATTAATTAACGTTTATTATAAACAAAAACGTGAGTTTTTGGAAACGAACACTACATTATCTTAGTGACGTGATTTTGATACTGAGAGGAAAATGTCCTCGGTAAGTTGAGAGGAAAATGTTAGGGAGAAATAAGTCCGGGAGAAAACTGTCCAGGAGGAGAATTTCCTACAATCTTTCCTTACTAGTTTATATTTTGCTTACTTCAGTCAAACAATCGTGTCCGGTCGTCCCGCGGATTTGCGTCAATTCGTAGAGTCCAGTTTCGTGTTTCCAAATTTCGCATTTTGTTTTTCGTATATGCACGTTTCGCAGGTGTTACCCGTGCCTTGAATGCTTGTTTCGTAGAATATATTTTTACTCTCACGAAGATATTGTGGCACTCATGAGGGTCGTTAGCTATACTGTCAAATTCTCCTGTGAGGGACCCTGATTTAAGGGACAACCGCGGAAAGGTACTTTGAAATATTTGGTTGGCCAGGTATAGTTGCAATACCAATATTTTTCGGACTTAAGGGAGCCGATATAAGGAATACACGGGTTTAAGGGGCTGCTTTATGACACTTTTTAGCCCCTTTGGACCCTTTCCAAGAAGAATTTTAAGAAAATATTCGATTTTAAAATTAAAAAATCGTAAAAAATTCTCAATCGTTAGGGAATTAGGAATGGAGGCTTTTGGTTAGGGAAACGTACTTTATCTCATTTTGCAGCAATGGATGACAGCTTACTGACGAAATATGACACCGGAGAGAAAGAATTTGTTAGTAATATCACGCGACCCAACGCGACGAATAAGATTAGAAATCTGATAAAGAAACGACAGAAAAAGTAACGTCAGTGCTAAATATTTGCAAAACTTTAGAAATAAAAATATAATTTTTTCAGTTCAATGAAATATAAAGGAACCGGGGAGGGGGGGGGGGGGCAGAGTGCCCCCTCTGAAAATCCAAGGGGGTGCAAAACCGTGTTTTTGCCCCGCCTGAAATTTTGGTAAAATGTAAAGATTTTAGTAAACCGATACTAATTGTAACTTGTTACGAGACAATAAAATAATAAAGTGTATTGAATTTGTAGAGACCAAGGACCAGAGAGAAATACAACTTTATTAAAAATAAATTTGACACTGTCCTCCAATGAGGATAGCCCAAAGGACTCAGTATACGGCTCAAAAACTTGTAACTAGTAAGAACAGTAACGACACGCTGTAGAATCAGCATTATAAACGTTAAATGCTACCTTCAAAATTATACTTATGCAGCGAGTAAAACTAAAAAATATAAAACATTTCATAGCAGTATGCAGCTTAGTTGCTGTTTAAAAATAAATAGAATCAATTTGTAGGTATGTATTCATTGGTCTAATTATTTTAGTGACTGTTGTGAACCTCTGAATCAGTAAAAAAAAATACTCCGCATATAAATCTTTTTCAATTCACTAGTCAGTAAAAAGCAGAAAGTAAGTTCGATTTGTTATTAAAATTTAAATACATTTTATATCTATTTGTTCCTTAAATAAATAGTTTGTGTGCTGTCGGTGAAGGATCAATCTGTATCTCTCCATTTTTGGTTAAAAGCATATCTCTTTTCTCCCTATTTTTCTTTCAAGCACAATTGTTTTTTCTACTAAAACTGATATGAGCGGTGTCAAGCGATGCTGCCTTAATTTGGAGACAACTTTGCTTATTAAAAATTAGAACGGCACAAAGTTGCTTTTAGCATAGTACTGTTGTAACTTGTGTACAAAGAACAATTGTTCTTTTCGTTTGTGATAGTGCTTTCACAACCACAACCACAAACTAGTAAAGTTGGATTGTGCACAATCACAATGTAGAACAAACACCCAGGACGTCAAACAAGAACAAACCTGTTTTTGCCAGTCGTCGGCACAGAACGTTTTGTGTACAAAGACAATCTATCACAATAACAATCCTAGCTGAGAAAATACGTTGTTAACAACGTACATTGTGGTTGTTTTGTTATTTCAGAAATAACAATCTTCGGAGTTATTTGTTACAAAATTACAACAGTATAGGAAGTATACGGATTTAATTTTTCACTATCTTATGAAATCGTTAAATTTTATTTCAAATCGAAACTTGTTTTTTTTCTAGCCTGTGATAGTTTTAAAAGCTTTGTAATGAGATGAATTAAATGCTTTTATCTTCAAGTCGTTTAATACTGCAACTAATGTGTCCATCTAGGTGAACCCACTATTTTCGTTCCATGAGTTGCGTTTTAGAAATTAACGCTTGTTTGGTGGCAGAACTAAGATGTAAAAAAGAGGAAGATGAGAGAGGGAGGTTGTAAAGCTATCTTTTTAACTTTCTGAAGTATGAGTATGAGTGCAAGTGCAGAATATTGACGGGTGACAATATCTGTACTTTTGAGGTATGAGATGCGTGGATTCAAGTATCCACCAGTGGACTTTACCAGTAAAATGAGTTTAAGAGTGAAGACGTTAGTTACAAAATACTAGCAAATTAGGTTTTATTAATAAATAGGGTAAAAGACGAATTGATTTAGTAGAGTTTGGGAGCTGGTCAAGTGAGATGTTGATCAGTTAACAAGGAGTGGTAAAGTCAGAGATTTTGAAGTGAGCTGGTGGTAGTTATAGGAAAGTTGAGATGGGCATAGCCCATAGTAGTTACAAATGGACCATGGAATTAAATATGTGACTTCATAACACTAAGGCTCTGGAGTCAACGTGGACTAAAAATATTACAGTTAAAACATTTAGCAGCACGAATCAGGAGTAGATTTTACGTCTGGCTTGGTCAGCCAACAAGAATACATAAAGAAAGGAATTACAGAAATGCGGCAATTACTTTAAGTTTAAGGACGAATATGGATAGGAAATTCAGGAGTTAAATTGATAAATAGAAATGGAATCGGTCGATGTGACCGATTTACATAGAATTTACGATATGAGAAAGTCACAAATTAATTACTTTTTCATGCAGATTAACTACAGATACTGAACGTCTCGGTCGATGTCAACGATACACTAACAATATGAGGAATATTATACTGAATTAATTATATTAGTAACGATAAATGCTTGCATTTCAAATAAAAAATATGAACTTTTGTAAACTCGAAATGACCTTAAATATTAGCGGAAAAATACTACAAATATTAACTAAACTTTGGTTCAATACCGAACAACGCTCAACCTAGGAAATTTTTTAACGAGCTAAAATATTTAAGTAATGTACGTAGCATTACATAGGTATGTACATTTTTAAACTAGGGTAAGCTTTTTCAAAATTCCCTAGAAATAAAACTTTAGGAAAAAGGAAAAATTTGGAATTTTAAGAGTTTTCGCGCCTACATTTTTCTGAAACACCAAATGTTTTAAAATTTATTTTAATTACTGTTTTTAAAACTAAAAATTTGTTCCTTTAAAGCTTAATCTTCATGAGCTGTTTAAGATAGAATTTTATCTAACATAACGCGACGACTGTGTGTTAAACAGAAAAAAATGACGTATTTTTTTAGTTGGCGGGGGGGGGGGGAGTTGGTAGCTTTGAGTCTTTTTCCCCCTGACAAAATTTGGTTCCGACGTCTCTGCTATTATTAATGAGTTAAATCGTTATTTTTCACTGTAACTAAGCCTTTAGTAGAATGTCAGCATGGAAAAACAGTGCCGTACATATATATTACAAATTGTAAGTTTGCCAGCAGCTATTAACTTTAAAGAATAATATTATGGCTGCAGGGGATGTGGCAGTGTAAGTAGATTAAGTAAGCAGTTATAATTGCAAATGGCGCCTAAAAGAACGATGTGGCAGTATGGGTGGTGCGGCGTCGAATGAAGTATGTGGCAGTTTAGATGCGTTGCAGTTAAATCTTTATTTAGCACACAAATTGTAAATAATAATGAAATTTTTTCAAAAAAATGTGTTCAAAGTATTAAAAAAAGTAAAAATATATAAGTAATTGCATCTTATTGCCTAAACAATGGCTGTCGAATGGCTTGTTTTGGTCTTAGTCGAGCGGTGTTACCCGACACAGCTCTCGACACCATTCGCTCCCTCCTTTCCATCCGTTTCTTCGTACTTATTTTTAAGCATACGAAACAAACTACAAACATCTACGAGTGCAGTGTAAGTGTTTATTCAACTTAACTATAAATTGGAACTTCATTACTCTTCGACTCTAAACGACTGAAAAAGGAATAGTCCAAAACGTTGCCCTATTTCAGTATTTTCAAAAAAATATACTTTTTACAAAATTTTGAAACAGGTCAAGTAAGCTAAATTGGTGTCTCTCTTTCTTATTTATTCTCATATTGTTTTGGTCTTCCACGCTTAGGTCACGGTGAGAATAATTTGATCACCTTTGCAGACAGTGGAAACTGAATGAAGCCATTCTTTACAGCTAAAGCAAATACGTGTTTGCACACATACTGTTTCAGGAGAAGCGGGCAAGAGCATGTTGATAATTTCTAATTGCTTATATTAAAGGCGACAGTGTGGGCAGGGAAACAAGTTTTTTTAAAGGTGGCAAATGTTCGACAGCGACCTCGTAATTGCGAAATGTTTGTAGAGTGTATCACAGTTCCTTTCGAGGACTGACGATAAAGTCATGACACAAGAAAGAATAAGATACAACTCTGAATCGTATGCAAATGTATGCATGTATGTAGTGGTATTTTACTTTCGGGCAGATGCCAATGCATACCACAGTTATTATAGTCAACAGCTCTAGAGACACACCATTACTTACTAGTTAGATCCTAGACTCCTGTCAGTATTCTTAGTACTAACCTATTTGCAAAGTCTTAGCTATTAATAGGGATGTATTACTATCGCCCTCTGGCCCTCTGTGAGATACTCGTTTGAGCTTCAGCAGTGGAGACACGGATTTACTGTTTAAGGCCTCCTAGTTATAGTAACTCAGTCTCTGGGAAGTTATCAGTATTCCGAGCCAAATAGCATGTGTCTACCTTCACCCATACAACATACTATGATGAGCTATTCCAATATATCGACGTGCTTCGAGACCGTGCTGCTAGGTAGGACGAGACTTGGAAAGGAAAAGAATTCAGAGCCGTATGGCCAGCAGTAAACATAGGATAGAGAGAAGCAGTAACTATAGAAAACATTCAAGCCTACGTACATTTAATATTACGTATAATTATAATTATACATTGTGTCGTAGCTAGAAATATAATATAAAATTTGACCAGAAAAGAATCCAGATAAATGTCTTGATTTTATATGGCAACATATAGTACATCATATTATACATACAATTCATAATGACATTAGTTAATTGTATTTAAGTAAGTACATTTAAGTGTATACTATTTTTAGAAGTCACATACTGTGTGGTGAACATATATGATATATAGTATTGTATATCGTGTTCCTATAAGCTATACTAACTACTGCTCTCTGTCTGCCTTCTATTCATATGAGACATGAAGACAGAGGGAGAGCAAGAAGGAGGAATGTGGACGGAGGAACTGAAATATAAATTATTCTTTCCTTGTTCTTCTCTCCTTTGCTCTAATCTAACAGAGGCTTATATTGGGCTATGCTCCCTATAACGCCTCATGCTCTGGCTGTCCACTGTGTGTAACAAGCCCGCATAAGTAGTGTGTACTGTGTGTCTACTGTGTGTAATAGTAATAATAATACTTTATTCCATTAATCACAATAAAGTGAGAAAAATTGCCATGAGTGTTATGTTTTTCCTCATGGTGGTTTTTTAGTACTTTTATGTTCCTGCTGTCGCATTTCATAAAGTAACGACCTGGAAACCAGTGAGGTGAGTGTAGGAACTTACATTGGTATTACATAATTAAGGACAGTGAAACGAGTGTCATGTGATCCAGGTGGTCCTTTGATTGTTCGCGAGAATTTAATCTTTTTGATGAAATCATTGCCTAGAATTAAATAGATAGGCTCACCGTTTTGAAATTTGGGGTGGGCTAGTAAGTGGCGCTTTAATGTTGTAGGTCTCGCGCTACTAGCAGGATATTTTAAATACTCCCAGTGCCTACTTGGCAATATATGAACTGAGATAGTGTATACTGTTTTGGAATCTTGCCGAGATTAGATCATCATAGTAGTTCTTAGTTGACTCATTCCAGTCGTGACATAATCACGCTTGGATGATTCATTTTTTATACTGAGGCCCAGAAATCTTACTATGTGAATGGTAATGAAATTCCTGTCTGTTTGCTCATTTAACAGACATCGCAGTCGCGTGAGTCTCTCCTTTGACATATGGTCAACACTCATTGTAGCTAGAAGTTTTGTAGGCACTGGTATTGAAACTGGATTCAATCCTACCGAATTTGGTGTGACTACATCATTATGTAAACAAGTGTGGTGACGCTCTTTACACAGTTTATATGAATAGATACTCATGCATTCCATTGTTGAGTGGTCATCAAGACAATTGATACATAATTGTTGATTACGTACCCATTGATGTTTTTCATACAGCATCTATGGACTCTATGGGTAGTGCTTTCACAGTAGTGGCATGTGTTATAAATCTCTGCGTACACATGGTTGGAAGCGTCCTTTTCCTCTAACTCTACTTCAGATGGAATCGTTTCCCTTTTCTACTGGTTTAGGAATCTCATAGGTACTCGCTATGGCAGCAATAACAGCGTCTTAAGCGTCGATTACCTTATTGAAATTTAATTGTTTGATTGGTTTTCTTTACAGTGGGTTATGTTGATCGACAGTAATACAGGTGTCGGTATTTGAATCTTCCTTGAGTGCTATGTGTCCCAGCTAAATACAAATTTCATCGTATTCAGTCTCTTGATTTTGAAAATCTTTGAGAGCCCATGACATTAAGATTATCCTTCTCTGTGAAGAATAGTTTGTAACAGTTTACATGCTGAATTGCTGTTTTCTGGACTCATCAGTTCAAAGTATTTAAGAAACAATTTAATGATCTGAATTAGAACTTGATTGGGTGCTACATAGGTAGATATTTTGTATCAAATCGATTTCATGCGAGACGACATAGCTTGTTGTATTGATATATGGTCGATTTTCTCGACGTTACAAATAGTTACCAAGTTTTTATCCAATGGTCAAAGAGCGAAAGAAGAGTGTGTAGTAGGTAAACGTTCAACGCTTCTACTTTTTTTTGATGTTGATGCTGTGGGGCGAGCTATCTCTATAGCTGGCTCACTCTTTTGTGGTTCCGACCTTTTTTTGCCGGTGGTGTTGTTTGCCAAAGTATTATTAGCTCTATGGCTGCTAAATGACGTAATTTAGCGTAATGACTTGTTGGACTGAAACATTTTTCTATTCAGACGTATTATGAGTTTTTGTGTTCAATAAGTATGGTGGCTAAATTAATTAAGTACCTTTACACTCTCGAGCGGTGATACTGCCAAAATAAAACAAAAGTTTACCTAATTGGAGATAGTACTGGGTATAATATAACTCTGAGATGATTAATTGTTATTAATTGGAAGGAAATCGTAATTATTATTCAATAAATCACTGAAAGGATATGTCATTATGTACCTATCTTTCTTTATTTATTTGAAATGATAGGCAGGAAATTTAGTAATAATGATTGTGAAGTCCTATTCATAGTTAAGAACTGACACAACTCATTATTTGAAATGGTACTGTGACAAGACACAGTGTATGATGTAATAAAATGAAGTTAGTATGGGTATTGTTTGAAGTGACCCAAATAGGAAGGTGGACAAAATATTTTTGTCTCCTTTTCCTTGATGAATAAAATATACAGGAAAATGTTTCCAAAAGTCTGAATATTTTTTTTTGATTTCCTGTTTGGTCTGATTTTGGCTTGACCAAAAACTCAGAAAGTGGTTGTGTGATATTTGATTTGATTGATATGTAGAGGAACTGAAGTCCTAATTGAATTTGTATTCAATTTTGGTATTAATGTATTTGTCAACTAGTCGGTGTGTAGACCTTAGTTATGATTGATATAAATTGCTCGACTTTGATATTTGTTGCAATGATAATTAAAACCTTTTAATATACCCTTATTAGTCTAGAGAGCATGCAGTAATGTGACTGAAGCCTTAAAATCTCTATTGAATTTGGCGTAAATTTAAAAGGTTATGTATATGGTATATCGGCTTTCCTTTCCTGGAATTTGTATCACAGGATGTACTTGCTGACTGGTGTCACTATGCTTAGTGTAGACCGACCATTATATATTGTATGTGAGACTCTGTCTCTTATAAGTAGTACCTAAAGTAATGTAACCTACCTATATTTATTTTAATAATTTTTATGACTTCTATTTATTTAAATATATGGTATTTTAATTCCCAATATAGTATCGATGCTCTAGTAGTAAAGAGATAAACCATACACTCATATGTATAGTACCGACACTTTTGTATTTCACCGTTTCTATACACTCATGTGTATAGTACCAGGAATTAGTATAATGATAGCTATACTTTTGTTTCTAGCTTAACGATGTAAGAAGTTTGTCGTGAAGTGTAGACTTTGAAGCTTTTATTTTGTTGATACGGTGTATGTAGTTAATTCAATGTAAGAACTTAGAAGCCTCAATACTTAATTACTATACTTAATTACGTTATGGCCACTGGTGTATGAAAGTGGGTCGGTGTAAGACAATTGAGATAATGTGTATAGGGCTTATCGGAATTTTCTCGTACCTATAATCTCCAATGAAGGAACCTGCATATTCTGGAATGAGTCAAGGTTTTATGCTTCGAGGATGTGTGTACTTAAAGGCTTTTATGCTTTGAGGATGTATGTACAAGAAGGCTTGTATGCTTCGAAGATGTATGTACAAGAAGGCTTGGAATACCAATGTTTTTCTATACCATTATCTAATTACTACAATGCAATTGCAGATTTACTGATTACTTCAAGTAATGTGTAAAAATTGAAGGTTTTTAGTTGACTTTCTATAATAAATAATTATATTGTTATACTGTTATATACATTAATTAGAATAGGATATCAGAACACTATCGAAATTGATTACCTGGGTACAAACTTGTGGACCAACGTACGGTATTACATCGTATGGTGATAGTCTATATTAGTTTTACTTGCATGTGCACAGTAGTTCTTCCAAACTACAGAAGAAAACTCTCGCACATAAAGTACTGACAAAAATACTGTATTTTTATCTAATTAGAACCCGTAATGTATTATTACTATGAGCTACCTATTTTTTATATTGATAGCGACCCAAGTATAATTATGACTTAATTTTAATTAGACTAACTTATTTTTACTGACCCGAGATATTTATACTTTAAATTAAATAGCTGTGTTCCGTGTTGTAATCGTAAGCGTCACCACACAGAACTCCAAAATATTGTATTGAATTAAAATAATTGAGTAATATCAATATGATTTATATACTTGAGTAAAAACACAATCACACACATACAATATTTTCTACAATATTTCCCTAATGTAATGATTATATAGTGTTGTAATATATAGTTAGTATAATGACTATATGTTCCTATTTTACTTTGCCATAAATGAGATATCCTATAATAATGGCACTGTTTATTTTTTAAATAAAATTGCACGTTGTAATTTTTATAAAGGAAAAGCTGTTTTATATAGATACGCTATAGAAATGTAAAATTAATATACTATGCTATACATATAATTCACATATTTTCTTATTACCTTATTTCATAAAGTATATAATAAGTTACGTAAGACTTACTGTCTTTTGAAGTATGCTTCAGTGGTGATTTCGGTAAGTCTCGTATAACTCATCGGCTGGGCAGGAAACTGTGGTGAAGATTAGCTTCATTTGATTAAGACTGCGACGGAGTGAGTTAAGTTGGTTTTGGTCGCGGCAGCTGTGGAAGGAGCTGGAACAGGAACTCGGTGTTGGTTTTGGTCGCGAGAAGTTTTGGACTGGCTTTGGACACGTTGAAGGATTAAAGCTTCACGTTGGTGCTAGTGATAAGTTGAGTTGAGAGCCCGTATCTGCAAATGCACAGCGGTGTTGGTTTTGGTCGTAAAAACTTTAAGACGAGTTTTGGAAATGTTGAAGGAACGGAGGCTGAAGTTGGACTCGGATGCACTGCTACGTCGTAGGATGTGTCGATTGAGTTGCTTTGTTTTTTGCATTTGACTAATATGAAAGAGTCAATTCAAACGTAATTTTTTTTTCGTCGTGCCTTTTCTTTTTATTAAATAATATAGTTTTCGCAACTGCAACTTTTTAAAATTTGTCTCATATGAAATGTCAATTTAATGTTATTTAACTGGAAAATTTTGGATGTAGTTTCCACCTCTGGCTCTAGTATGTATTTAACACTTCCGTGAATTGTCTTTTCAATTGCATGTGTTTCAAGTTGGAGCAGACAGTGAAGTCAGTACGTTCTAAACGCCTGGCGCTTGAATTTCGAAAATTCACCTTTATGTTTACACTGGCTAATATAATTTATCGTATTTTTAGGAACGACCAAATGAAGTTAAAACATATTCTAAGTCCTTGACAGTTTACGTTGTCATCATAAAGACACGTTTGTTCATCTGGAGTTGTAGGCGTATTATTTTCAAATGGTAATAATAAACGTACTTATTACAGTCTAAAGTATTGTGAGGGCTAACTGATTTTTAAAATTGGTATTGCATTTCATCGTCGTCAGTGTAGTTTTTGCCCTTGTTGTAGTTTTTGTGGTTGTAGTCGTCGTAATCGTATTCTGAAGTGAATGGGTATTGATGCTTTTCTGCTTCTTGGGCCGGTGTGATTTGTTCTCTAGATATTTCACTGTCTGTGTATAATATCGGCCACTTTTGCATAAACCCTTTGATTGTTTTATATGCTTAATGTCATGGGGGGAGCAATTAACGTCGTACGTAAATTGCTCACCGTACAAAGGTATGAAGGTATGACTGTATTCGTTTCTTGTTTGCTCAACAGAGAAGTGATAGTCTTTTTGACGATCTCTGGCTTGTTCTAAACAATAATAAAAATGACGACAATCTTTGATGTGATTCAGTTTATGTATTTGGTAGCCCTTTACTTCACTAAAATAAGTGTCACACACAGTACTACAGTCTACCTAGTCAGAAATATTATTCACGCAATGGCAATTGTTCAGTAAGGGTGGGAAATACGGGTGATATATCTATTTATTTATATAATCCTTTAATGTCTAACTTTTTAATAATATTGTTAAGTTTTTCAGTAACCTGATACTGATTGCGGCGGAGACGAGAAACACTGAGTGTTTTATTGTTCGGTGATGTGTATTTTCTTCTTGTTCTGTATGTTGTTATTGCCATCTTGCTATTTCTTTTAAGAAAACTGCGTGGACTATTTCTCTGATACTATCCACAAGTTTGTCCATTTCTTGCTGTACTTGATTTTGTAAGTGACGTCCTCGTAAATTACGTTTCTTTGATTTCACGGATTCCATTGGCACATAGTTTAAGAACTTTTATTAAATTTTTTTGTATTTACTCCCTATTAACATTAAATCTCATTGGCACTGATGACACTGATTAAATCAATAAGAGGTATCAATAATCGCAGATGCTCCCAAACGCAAAAAAACAAAGACTTGCAGAAACAGAACGAACGGCAGAGATGTAGCAAAAGAACCCACACGACTTAGAAAGAACAAAATGGCCCTTACTGGAAACACTCAAATAGTGCATGGATGCGATTCATGTGGAGCCAAATAAAAGTCTAAGTGTGTTAGATTGCAGCTTTGTTAAACTTTAAAATGATGTGAAATTTTACTTAGCTTTCTTTCTTTGATTACATAAGAGATCTTTCAGGAGTCCTATCTGGTTGTTTTACGGTAAATATCAGTTGAGTAAATATTTGAGACTTGTGTTAAAGTACATGCAATAAGTGCAAATGGCGCAATAGTTGATGTGATACGATAACTTTTAATATTGCTGTAACTAAAGGCAACACGGAAACAAGTGATAGCTTGGTCTGTGTATGAAGTGTGGTGGCTAAAAATGATAAGCTAAAAGACAAGAGTCTAGTTATGTAGCTAGGAATCAAGTGGCACATTATTCCAGAAAATCATTTCTTATTTATAATGAAGGCATGAAGTAAAATATTACATTATTATTTTAGCACATAAGGAAAATAATTCGTATTATTAAGGTTACAGTTTTGGTGCTTCTTAAGCCTACGTACATTTAATATTACGTATAATTATAATTATACATTGTGTCGTAGCTAGAAATATAATATAGAATTTGACCAGAAATGAATCCAGATAAATGTCTTGATTTTATATGGCAACATATAGTACATCATATTATACATACAATTCATAATGACATTAGTTAATTGTATTTAAGTAAGTACATTTAAGTGTATACTATTTTTAGAAGTCACATACTGTGTGGTGAACATATATGATATATAGTATTGTATATCGTGTTCCTATAAGCTATACTAACTACTGCTCTCCGTCTGCCTTCTATTCATATGAGAGCTGAAGACAGAGGGAGAGCAAGAAGGAGGAGGGTGGACGGAGGAACTGAAATATAAATTATTTTTTCCTTGTTCTTCTCTCCTTTGCTCTAATCTAACAAGGAGGCTTATACTGGGCTATGCTCCCTATAACGCTTCATGCTCTGGCTGTCCACTGTGTGTAACAAGCCCGCATAAGAAGCTATAGAGAGTGTAGAGAGAACCAAAAGTTCTATCTACTCTTTCTATTCCATCTTTACTTTTGTCTCTGCATATATTATGCAGCGTTAAATAAAAGAGATATTTTCTGATTATTTGTCTAGTAAAAATAAATTTATCTATAATGTTTTGATATAAGCTGCTTTTTTTTCATATAATTTCAATGGTTTTGAATTTATATTTTATGTTTTACTACGCAGATCCCGCTTTAGGTTTTATAAATTTTAGATTAAAATGGATTTGTGAGTATAGCATTCAATTAAACATTTCTTCCTAATAAATAACATTTTGCATCTTAAATAAGGGTACGAGGGGGAAACGTCCGGGATTACTGCCTGGGGGGATTTTGTCCGGCGTCCGCTCGCTTATGCATAGAAATCTCAAATCTACATCGACCACTATATATTCTAATTGGGTAACCAGTTTTTTAATGGATTTGTTTTCAGTGCTGGAATTTTTTTAAATAAATTAGGTCCGCACCAAGGACAGTATATCATACAGCTTAAGCAGACCACCTGCGTAAACTTAAGACTGGGTGGTTTTTGGTAGGGAAAGAAATGTGTGACGTCAGCTGGATTCCGAGATTTTAGTTTTCCGCTGCAGCAACTATCGAATGCTGCATGTTACATCCCACTGCTTAGTCGCACGAATAACTTTCTTTCTGACTCTAATTGACGTTTTCTATTTAAATTCAGGAAGTTGTAACCTTTATTAGGTTTTTTTAAACTCCTAGTGGACGCCACCTTAGAACTTCCCCTACGAGATAAAATAGAAAATTTTAAAACAGTTCTGATAATAAATGCAATTATTGTAGTGCAGCAATGAAGCAATGAATCATAGTAATGCAATCCTACAACGTTGGGAATCCAAGCGACGTCAAAATTTAAAACCAACTTCCCTCAACGCAATCCATACGAATCTGCGTAACCTGTCTAATATACTATTCTTGAGTCTGCACAGGTCGCCATACCTAAACCTCTGTGCTGAGCTGCAGTACATTAGTGTTTTTATTGTGACTGCCTTAACTATTTTCATTATCCTAATGTCCTAATTACACATTCAGAGTCACTTCTTGTGTGTAACTTTGCAAAGGCAGAGTTTCTTGCGTTATTAAAAACCCTGAAGGGTTAAATGTAAACTCGTAGCTATATTTATCATTTTCTTTGAGAACCTTTACCTCTTGTTTATAAAAATAAGAAATTGGCTTTTATTTTACCTGTTGCAATTATTATTTTGTCTTGACTGCATTGATTTGGATCTAAATTGAGTCGCAGTACTTTCTAGAGGCTGGAAGCTTTTTTTAGCTCTCTACTATAACTTTATCATCAGCGCACCTCTTTAGTTTTTATATTTACGCATTAAGACTAGACTCACTTAAAAATTTGATTTAAAGACAAAAGTAATAATATTTTGGAAGGGAAACAAGAACATTACCCCACCAAGTTTAACTGGGAAGGTAAAACGCTAGACATCGTCAACCAGTTTGTCCACTTAGGCGTCCCCTTCTTACAGAGCGGAATCTTCAATGAAGCTAAAGATCACTTCTTCGGCAAAGTCAAAGCAGCGCAAACCAAGCTATTTGACCTTTTTTACTGAGAAAAACTAAGAAAGTTAAATTACACATCCGAATTTTTAATTCTTTTGCCAGCTCAATAATAATGTTCTGAGAATCCGCTGTATTGATGAACTTGAAACCTTCCAAACTTTGTTCCTACGACGACTCCCTGGCTCATCCAATTTAACACCACAATACTATCCCCGGCCAGAGACGCGAATGCTGAACATAAAACTGAAGTTATTTAAAGTACTACTCAGGTTCCCTGAAAAGACCATCAACTCTAAAGAAAGCAGCGTCACTAGGAACTGCTACAAAGAGGTAATGACGATCAAATCCAATGATCCCGTTACAACTGAAAGCTGCAAGTAGAAAAGAACTTTGTCAATGCATCCCTAAAAAAGCTCTTTAGAATCTGGACAATAAATACATAAAGCATATAGGAGAGATCCTAGTAAAGTACCGACTTTACTGCATTAACAAAGATGTCTAGAGAATGCAGAGCTGCAATACTGTAAGGCACTACGCCCACCTGAAGACTGAACCTAAGAACTGGTCTTCCTAGAATCGTTCTCAGAGGAAATACTACCAACCTCAACGGCATGAAGAAGACAAGGAAGCAAGCTGAAACATCTGGCTGTGAGCTGTGCGAAAGAGTAGTAGAAGACATTTTCCACATAATGCTCGAATGTACACATTACAGATCACCCAGAACAAAATTTCTTAGAGCTCTGAGTGATGCAAGACCGACCAGCGAAAACCTCAGACAGGAAATCTTCAGCTGCTACCTAGATGCAAGATGATTGGAATAACTCTTTAACTTTTGGGACGAAGTCATGAGTACCAGCAGATTTTTCTACAAATGTACTGAAGAAGAATACCCCCCTCCCCCCCCGGCCTCTCCCCCTACCTTAAATACAATAAATGATCTCTATTTATATTATTTTACTACCTCAAATGTTTTTTGTGATTCTTCTGATTAAAGCTTAGATTAACATACTGTAATATGTGTACCATGACCCATTTAAGGCTTAATTTGTACTATGCAATTGCAATTTTCACCATGCTTTCCGTACAGGCTCAAATAACAAAATCCAAGAAAAGAGTAACGCACATTTATACTGAGACACTTTATACCTAATATATCTTATTTAACCACGGACCAATATCCAAATGTAAATGACAAATGTTGTACGGGCTGCGGCCAAATCGTCTCAATGAATAAATTATTATTATTATTATTATTACTTAACTATTTGAATTCAAAGAGTGAATCAGTATCTGAAATTAATAATAAAAATAAAAAAGACCGCAAAAGTTCTCCCTGTAGTCCTGAGCTGTTCTTACTTTAAGAATTGCCGTATTACAAAAGTGTTTAAGAAAACCAGTATTACATTGATAGTTTCCGCTTGTCGTTCAAAACTGATTTTGCGTCTGTTGCTGGGGAACTAATGACAGCCAAGTCCATAGTAAGAATTGCTTTGTTTCTATTTACTCTTTTGATTCTGTCGGATTTTTCTGCTCTCTTCGATGTTTAATGATGCGGCTAGATGTGTTCGGACTCCGATGACTTCAACTTTGATTCTTGAGTTGTAGCTGTTTAAGTTGGTATCCATTGTCTGCAAATGTTATTTGAAGTTCCTTTCCCAGTTTAAAAATCTAGTTAATGTCTTATCTTGCTTAGAAGATTGAAACTGTTTTTTGATTATCTTGGTGACCTAAGTATTCATTTGTTTACCTTTAGCACTATAGTCCTATGTTTTCGATTGAGATAAGCCGCTAGCTTCTCGATTGAAGGTAGAACATGAATTAGCTTGACCATGGCACTGTATGTGGTGTGATAGTTTACTTGCACTTACTATTAGGAGCTGTCGAAAGTTTTTGACTATTTGATTGAACCAAAATTTACTTTTTGCTAGTATTTTTACCCCTTTGATAAGCCAATGCAAATTATGTGTGTCTTTAGCCTACGTTTGTGTGAAAAAAACTTAGCTCATCGGTTTTACAGGTAATCCAAAGTTTAAGGTGGTGACGTTTTAGTTAAATTTAGTTATGTCCTATGTGCTAGTCTTTGAAAGAGTTGTAGGGTCGTATTACATTAAAAAATATAGAGCAGTCAGTGTAAAGTTGATTAGCTTTGATGGATATACACTTGCTATCGTATTTCAGGATTAGATCGGAATTAAGATTTAGTAAAAACTTTTAATTGAACCACTTAAAATTTAAAACAATAAAATTACAAAGTTAATTGAGAGCTCTGAAAGTTATTGTTTTCCCATTATGCGCTAGATGGCTTTTTTCTATTTTTAGATCTAACTTTTATAAAGAAAACAATTTTTAAAATCCTTTGTGTTTCCTTAAATATTACTCTTTGGATATGTGAAAAATATAGCTTAACATACCTTACTTCCCTACAGGCGTGTCTTACAGCGTCAAGATCTGCGGAGTCTCTCTTAAAATAACCTTAGCAATAGCAAAAATAACAAAAAACAGTAAGCATCAAAAATTAACTGCTCTCCCACTGATTTTCCTTTAAATTTTCTTCATATTTTAATTTAAAATATCAAGCTAAAAGAGTGAAAATGCTATTTACCAAAATGGCATCCACAAAAGGAGACACTACGAGATGGCCATCCACGATAACATTGTTCGAAACTATGAACCATGAATAGCACCGTTACAAAGTGAGTAGGTGCTTGACCAACAGTATCTCGTACCCTGCTCATTCGTACTACACCATTTGTACCCTTACTAAACTCATTTGTCCACCAAAATTTGATTTGTTTTTTCATTAGCTTGGTCAAAATTTATAGGCCTTTGATTTGGCAAAACCTTAAGTGTTGGGACACTCTTCTGTTGGGACACCCGCTTTTCGCTTTATACTACTGGCGTATGAACTACGTGCCTCATTGAGGTCAATCAAAGTTTTCAAACCATAAACAAGTAGTCGCCCGAAGATATATTCAGTCATTGAATATTCGTGCTTGGGAAGAAGCTATTCCAGAAAGTCATAATGACCTGATTCTATTGGGACACACTTTACTCAAAGTGCATTTGTTAGGATCGTACTAGACCGCACGCGTACTAAATTGCATTATATTCAAATTGATTTTGAGGAATGGTCTCTAATGCCACCACAACTACTCACTGCATGTGGCTGGCTTATTGGTTCTCTCACAGGATCTAATTTTGTTTCTAAAATCAAAGTCGACGATAGTTCCGATTACCATTGCAAAATGCAAAGGAATCAAGTGTAGTAGGTCTAATAGAAACAGAAAATAGTAGCGTCCAATTAAGGCGTGAGATCCCTACACACTTTTGTTCGTATTTCATTTACATAGCATGTACCTACTTGCATGTCCCATACTATTCTGAATTTTTATTTTCATGCTTATGCACACCGTGACGAGTGTACCGAGTATCATATTTACGGACGACTATAGGCACGGTAACGAATGAGTAGGAATCGAGCATCTGTGGGACGAGCAGGCAATAACTAACCTAAACAATTGTGCATTTGGTGAATTTTATTATGTTGATATTTTGTTTTGCAGAGTTAAAAATGGAAGCTATGGAACTAGAACTACGGGTAAGTTTCTTTGACGGCTGCAATAGATTTTAATTGTTAATTAAACGTTTATTGACGTACAAAGGTTCGGTTATTAATGGGCCCCACACCCTTTGGCCCTGACTCGTTCGGCCCCGATGTATTTGGCCCTTGAAATCTGGGCCCCTGGATTTATTCGTCCCCTCGTGCAACAATAATTATATTGTATATGCCCCATGCTAAGTATGCCATAAATAATGCGAATTTGTTTTATGCATATGTTTAATCATATGTTTAACCGTCGTTAGTTTATTAGAATTTTTATTTTTAACTTTTAAATGCCTGGTTAAGAATTTATTGACTTTGTAATAATCGTAGATTGATATTTTTACATTATTGGCAATACATTAGTACAAATGTTAGAAAATTTAAAAATAAATGGATTTAAAAGCAAAGCCAGTGTGTCACAACAAAATATACAGTTCCTGGTTTAACTGTTCGACGTTTATTGTTAGATGAATGTTGGTCGTCGGTAACCAAATTCTACCTTCGCCAACTCTAACTCCAGACTTCCTAAGCTTTTATTGGGATATGGATGCCAATTACTTGGGGTAAAACATTACTTGTATAAGAACAGGTCTTTTGGGTATCTAAGACTTGCATTACTTGGGTAACCCAAGAGTCTTGGGTACTCAAGTACTGAAAATCCTTGGGTACCCAAGAACTGAAAATCCTTGGGTACCCAAGTACTGTATATCCTTGGGTACTCCAAGACTCTTGGGTACCCAAGGATTAAAATTACTTTTGGGTACCCCAAGAGTCTTGCCCAAGTAAAGCTGTATTTTATTCTGGAACATATTATTCACAACCAAATACTCCAAAAATTATAAGTTAAAAAAAATTTTACAACCCAAGACTCTAGGAGTACTTTTGGGTAAGCTGGCGGAAATTCTTGGGTCCTGGAACTTGGGTGCTGACAACCCTACATGTAGATAAATATGTAGATAGGTATGTAGCAATGCTGGGCAGTGGCAGGATTTCAGAGAACACTTCAAGTGCAATAAATAAAATGCTTTATTTTTGGGGGCCGAATAAATCTTGGTCCGAGTAAGTCGGGGCCAAGATTATGCAGGGCCCATTAATGCCAGCACCTTTTGACCAGTTAAAGCAAATTTCGGACACAAAATCTGAGTGGCCTGCCATCGCTAAAAATTTGGCTTTTACCGTACCCGGTAAAATATTATACAGTTATACAGTTATATTTTTTATATTTGCTCACTGTATATGTATATATTCCTACTACTTCGTTCCTGTATTTAGCAAATGCAAAAGTTGAAATTGGAAAATGAAAAAATGCGAGCAGAAAATCGTGCCTTGACTCGTAAGAACCATCAAAAAATGCAACATTAAATTAGATTTCATTGTGTAAAGAAGGTTTCTGATTAAATTTTAAAATGAATTTTCTACTTGTGGGTAGGTGTTGTTTCCAAATTGAGTGCAAACGGGGGGG
>JAQFZE010000964.1:0-20842 GCA_034695245.1 Dicyrtomina saundersi | reverse complement strand
ACCTCCCATATCCGGATATTCTGGTATCCGGATGGGGTCTGTTCCCAATTAATCCGGATACGGGAGGGGTTACTGTACTGCAATATTAGGTTAATTTAATGTTGCTAGATACTAGATACGTTGCATTCATCATAACATAAATGTTAGTTATGTGTTCATGTAAATATTGCAAGTAGTCAATACATCCTTTTAGGAATACATTTAGTCAAGAACTAAAATTCAAGAAACCGCTTTTAACGTAACAAAAATTCGAAATAAGAATCCACAGCTTTATTTAAAAATAAATTAATTCTACATGTCACGTAAATCATCGAGCAACTCACGTCGGTTTGAAGAGGACAGTTGACAGTAGATAAATCTAATGTTTGAAAATTTTGAGCTTTGACTAAAACCAGTGCAGTTCACCTTGTTTAATGGGTGATTCTGGAGAATAAAAGACATACCAAGATACTACAAATTCTAATTGCGGGACATGGGAGACTGTTTGTTCATGCATTCATGGATTTTAGCATATTTCTTTAACATCATTACCTCAGCGTGTTGAGCCATGCTGGAAGCTTCGACTGCGTACACTTTTCTGGCTCCTGCCTGGATTGCAAAAAAACTTAAAATCCCTGAACCAGCCCCAACATCGAGGATAACTTTATCATTGAAATCTCGTAAGTTGGCTAAAATTGCTTTTTGGTATGTGGCCGTTCGAATGTAATCTTGCATCATGTTTTGCTGCTGGCTTAAGTAACCGTAAAACTAGAAATATAAGTAAACAAACATTTGCAGACGCCCTTCCATTGAACAAATTTTAAAGTTTGTTTTGTTACGACACTTGTGAGGTTGTGACACAGAATCAGGCAACTGACCTGAAAATATTGAAGAGCGGAGGAATCCTCAGTTCTTTCAGCAAATACAGACGAGTCATGACCTTTAAGTGCTTTCGTTACATGAATTTGAAAGTTACTTGCATCTGTAGCAAATTTTTAAAAAATCAGTTCTTTTTGCACATTTTATCAAAATTATCTAAGATTCATTTTTGTACTCCATTTTGTCCTGACTGGTTCTTTTTCTAACAAAAAAAATAAGACGTAGATTAATTACCGTTCTCGTTTTGAATTTTAAGAAATAAGTTGCCCGAGCTTTCTGTGCCAAATACGAAAGATGATCGACCGATACGCAAAGGGGGAGCTCCTTTTTCTAGGAGACATTCAAAACTTATTTTCTCTGCGTCTGTAATAAAATTCCGGAAATCCAAAACTATAATTTCAGAATCTAAACAATATTTGAGGCATCCTTAACAAGAGAGTCAAATACATGTCACCTCTAACCAGCTAGCAGTAACAAGAGTAACAGCTACTTAACACTTTATGATAGCTACTTCAATTGTAACAAAATTAAAATTGTATTAAACCATTTGTAATCTCTCATCAGGCTTTGGTACACACTGACAACAAAGTGCATATACACTTCAAGTAATTTCATATTTTAAAGAATTTATGAGAGAAAAACGTAATTACAACACATTCAGCAAGGCACATCTCCACACCATTGCTTGTCTCTTACACACTATACCATACGAAGTGACGAACCACGAACGCTGATGAATGCTAGTCACTGTCAAACTGTCAATGCAGGTACCTACATAAATTATGGCCAAAGGTAAACTCCGTTGCGTGACGAGGTCAGGGTTATTAATAATAATGCAGCCATTGTCATAGCTCATCGAGATTCGAGATTACTTTAATATCAATATATTATATGTAAAATAATGACCACAATACAATATACATGGAGATGGCCCATTAATGGTAGTGCAACTCCAAAAACTCGAAAACCGTTGCAGTGGTATTTTGGAATTTCCTTCAGCCGCCCGTCAGTCGTCAGTCAGTCAGATTGTAGATAGACACATAATAGGATTCCAATTAAGTATGAATACCACTCCGAAAATAGAAACATTTATAAAAATTATATAATAATATAGGGTACAAAAAACTTACTTTTTGTATCATAAAAAAGAATATTGACTCCTTGAGGATGATATTCAAGTTTTAAGTTGACCGGTTCACTGAACTTGGCCTCGTTGACCCCAGACTCATTGACATTGAACACTCTCACGTTAGGAATTAAACTATTCATGATGATAAGGCTGGAAAATTATTAGACACTCTCACAAACTCGCAAATCTAATTAGAAACTCACAATAATAATATTAAAGGAGGAGAATACTAATTTAAACTATAATAATAATATATAATGTGGAAAATATTTCAAATTAATTGTCCTCCACTCTCCACCACTTCCACTACTACACTCTCCACTAGTAGTCTTTTCTCGTACTCGTTCTTTCTTCTTTCTTTTGCCACCGAGTAATAAGACCCGAGTAGATCGAGATGCATTAGTTCATAAGTCCAACCCAGCAGCCCAGTGCATACATCTATAGTGGCAGTCTGCATGTACGACCGAAAAAAAGCATTACATTTCTTAAAAGACAGCTCGAGAGCTCGACCGTCGGATTAAAAGACTAGTGAGAACACATTTTTTTTTTTCATTTTATTTATTAGCAAAAAGCATATAGGAAAGCGAGCTTGATAATCACACATGTCCCTATGACCACTAGAGGGGGTAAATCATGCGCCAATTTTCCATCCTTACCGTCAAGCTGCGTATTCCTGGTTTTTATTACATTCTGGCGAGTGAATAGTACAGCATCTTAAAGCAATAACTACTTCTACCACAAGAACCATTGACCATCCAGACGTTCCAATTCCAAAACCTTCTATGTGTCCCTCCGCCGCTCGTGCCATACGAGGTTTTGATTTTGATTTGATGACAACGAATCCACGTCCTTCATGGTATGGTTCTGCACTGTGACGACTCGACGAGACTCCTCCATACGGGATTGTCCATAAGCGATGTCAGTGGAACGTAGGGGGTAGGTCTCGTCAGGAGTTACTGCTGGCATGCCATGTTAAAGATAGCCGTTATGTTAAAATGATGACATGGGGGTGGGTGGGTGTACAATAGTCAAAATTTGAATAACAATATTTGAGGACCACTATATGAATTGTGGGGCTCGCGTAAAGTGGTTCTGACTTGCACAAGGGCTTTACGGTATTTCAAGCAGAATCCGTTACACTGCAAAAGCACGTATGTGGAAGGTGGAAAGGGGGGGAGATAGCATCCTTTGAATTGAGACAATGATATTTGACAAGTCCGTGGTGGGAAGGCGCATTCATTCAATCCAAAGGCTAACACGCTTTCTCCTCGTAAAACTCAATATTTCTCCTATAATTTCCTATTATATTTAGTGCTAAGATTTAAATACGCAGGGAGACAGACAGGGAGTCAGTTATAGGACTATGTTTATTTAGTACACATTATTATTATTGCTATTTTATTTAGTTGTTTCCTCCTCACACAAGCTCCTCTCACTTAACTCAGTCAAATTGCTTTACTTGCTTACTTTGGAAACTGTGGATTTGGATGGTAATGGTGACTAATCAGTAATTGTATCGTCAATCGTAGTCGTATTAGGGTCGTGCTCGAAACGTTATCGTCTCCTCGTCCTCAAACTCAAAGTATAATATAATATATAGATTTCACAATTTACAATTCCCAGTCACCAGTCAGTCAGAACTGCACTTGTGACTTGAGTTTCATTTTTGAGGCGTAATTAATTATTGACATATTTCATTTGTCGTTGTTCAGCTCGTGTTACACTTATTATTTGGTTTTAAGCTTTAATTATGTACTCCTCTCCCATTAACTCCATGATTGTTGTGTGACTTGCAACTTGTGAGTTAATATTTAATAGCCAATATAGTACAGAATTCAACAATACAGAGCAAGCTGGAGTAGTGGTTAGAAATAGGTCTGTTGGGTTAGTTAAGTCAAGAGTTATAGGGTAGAGTATTATCGATTGTTATACTTTTTGTAAGCACTGTTGTTGGGGGTGTAGGTGAAGTGGGAACACAGAATATTTAAAGAATAATGACGCGGAGGACGGGTAATCAAAATCATCATCATAATAATAATCGAACTGGGTCTGTTGGTGCTGGACCTGGAGGTTCAAATTCTCGTCCGCAACATGCTAAACAGGAGGAAGGGGAGGCGAACACTCTTGTGGTTCGAAAAAAACCAGTGGTGAGTGAAATCGCAATTTGAAGGACTGTGATAATACTTTTTAGAAGAGGTTTATTAGGACTTGCTCACTATTTTTGTTAAACTGGAAGGCAGCAGTCCATTCTATTACTGATTACGGTCTAGGTTTATACGTTTCATCACATTCGTTGTAAATCTTGTAAACATAATTTGTAGTTACTAATTGTTCAGTATAAACAGGATGTTGATTGAAATTTGTTTTTCTTTATCCTTCGAAGGGTCTGGTAAATCTAGGAAACACCTGTTTTATGAATTCTGCTCTGCAGTGTCTCTCCCGAACACCGAATTTAATTAGTCGCCTTGAGATGCTCGCTAATGACCCTATTCTAAACTTCAGTGGTTCTGCGTTGTCGTACAATGATGAAAATCTCAAAAATGAATTACAAGTTAAGCTGGTTATCCCTCACGACACAGTTATTCGAAAATTACTGCACCTTTTGAAACAAATGACTGAAGGAACAATGAATGGACCTGTGAATCCAAGATCAGTTCAATTGGCTGTATCTAAAAACTTTGGAATTGGTCTTCAACACGACTCTCATGAACTACTTCGAACTGTTTTGGACAAAATGAAAAAAGAGCAAATCAAAGTTAGTTTTAAGATATATTATAGTATTCACAAATTAATATAATAAGAAAAAAAATATATAATAAAGTGTTTGCGGATTTATTAAGTCGAATGTTTTGGATTTTCAGGCATTCCGAGTAGCCTTGATGGAAGTTTTTAAGGTGCCTATCAACGAGGCAGCGAAAGTCAACCAAACGGACCCTCAAAAAGCACTTGAGGTATGCAAAAGCTACATTACTACATACACATACTACATATACAATGTATACATACATACATCTAGCTACATTACAATAAAAATAAGTGTATATTACATGCTTCTTCTCCGATTAGAATAGAGCCAGGACCCAGGAAAATATGGTTTAATCTTAAATCTTGTGTGGTAGCCCTATTACTTATATGTATTTATTTGTTCTGTTAAAAATTAATGGGACAAGTTTAAAGAGATGAGTTTTGACTAAACCTTCGTTTGACTCAAGCTTCGAAATATGTGAATACTAAGAACCGAGACTACAAAACATTTTGTCTCAAATCCTGTAGGATTTTCTTCTCGGCTAATATTATTATTTCTATTTTGTTGGTTTAGATGAAAGAATGGGATCGAAAATTTTACCACACGACTTGCGTGGATGAAATATTTGGTGGAGAGCTACTTACGACACGTACTTGTTTAGAATGTAACACAATCAAAAATTCCAGTGAGGAGTTTCTAGATATCAGTCTTCCTATTCTTGTGGTAAGTTCTTCCATATAAGTAATTGTAAAGGGTACATGCTAGCAGTATATCCCGATCAATAATGATCGCATTATATTCCATGTAAAATAAATTCATAACTAAGATAGTACGCATTGTATGCAAGAATATAATTCATAGTATTTCTTTTAATTTGATGATATAGGTCAAGCCAAACAGTCAGCAGAATAACAAAACTGTTTACAATAACAGATTCTCCATGTGGAATGATGGCGCTACAAAAAATCGTATGAAAATAGTAAATTATAATATTTCAATTTAATTGCTTGGTACTCAAACCACTAGTTAGCTGTTTGATTTTTAATATACGTGTGGATCCTTAAATACAGGCACTTTGTCAGAATGCTTCCAAAGTTTCATCGAAGCTGAGGTTTTATCAGGAAATAATCAAGTTGACTGTGAAAAGTGTCACGAAATGAAATTGAATCAGGTCCGAAGAGGTGTTCCTATCGAACAAGTCTTCCCACAGCCGGAACCCTCTACTATCACAACTAGAACGTCCACTAGTAGCACTCCTGTCTTAAATAAGAACCTTGCGAATAAATCAGCGAAAGGATCAACTCAGCTTCAACAACAACAGCAGTTACAACCGCAGCAAAAACCTCAACAAATTCGAAAAAAGAAGAAAAAGAAAACACGTAAAGATAAAATAGCGGAAGATTTACTCGTTCAAGAAAATTTGGCCAAGGAAAAGGAGGAATCTAGTTTGAATGAAGCAATGGGAGCAGAAGCTACAGAAGAGAATGAGAAAATAATTGGAGCTGTCGGAGAAGTAGACGAAGAATCCGCAACTTCAGAAACAGATATGCCTGAACTTGAAAAAATATCTGATGAAGGTTACGCAGAAGATTATAAAGATTCAGATGACTCGACTGGTGCTACCAGTGGTAATGAGCACGAATCCGTTAACCAAGGCCGTTCTCCTTACCTCGACTTGCAGGATCAAGAACAGGCCCATGTAGAAACTCAGGTTGACCAAGAAGAAACCAGTGATCAGGACGAGACACCTGCTTCCGAAACTGAGATCCCCCTCACACCTATAGTTGTAATTCCTAAGTCTACAAAATCGTCTTGCCGTCGTCAAACAATGATTTCTAAACCACCTCACAATCTTACCATTCATCTTAAGAGATTTACAATGAGTTCCAAAGGATTCACGTGTAAAATTGGTGATCACGTTACATTTTCCGAGTACATTGACATTCGAGATTTTGTGACAACCAGCTTCCCCAATGATGATCAGTCAAGCCAGGTATCCTCTAGCTCCTGGTCCTTTGAAGAACTCGCCTCAATGGCAAATACTAATAAAGAAGGAACGGAAGAGACTGGAGCTGATCCAGCCTATCCAGAAGCTGTTGAGGGAAGCGGTGATAATCATCAAACATCTGTTCAGCCTTTACCCGAATCTGTTATTATTGCCCTTCCACCAGCTCAAATCACACTACCCGCGAACCCTCCCATTAGCACAACTTCCTGTGCCGCTAATATCTCCGCCGAAAACGGAGCGAGTTCATCAACTTCATTAACTGCCGTGAATGCCAGCCAGCCCAATGACAGAAGTAATCCTGCCAATTTCGCCACTGCAACTGCGTCCCCGCCCGGAAATGGGAGTGATTTTGAATTCTTAGGGAGTCCCATGAGTGCCGTAACGGGGGACAATAATTTTTCATTTCATTCAGCAGATACTCAAGATTTCCTCCCAGATACCCAATCCTCCCCAGATGTCACGGCTCCAGTAAGAGTCAGAGTGGACAATTTTACAAAAATATCAGAAACACAAGACAAAGAGCCAGTGAAGCTAAATGAGTCTTCATCTGACGATACTGAGACAGAAAACGGATTTACTCTTATAAAGAAGCCATTTGTTGAGCCAGAACTTGAAAGCAAAGGTGATATTATTGCTGCAATGGCTGCTGCTACTGCTTCAGGGTCTACATCCGTCTCCGACAATAATGATGCCTTCAAAAACTTTGTTGGGGATACGTTCCTGATTGAAAGAAATCTGTCGTCAAACTTGGATCAAGTTGACATCATGGAAGAAAATGAGGACGATATTGTGTGCGATTCTCATTCCAATTGTAATGCGAACGACAACGATATTGACGATGAGCCGCCACCATACCCTGGAAGTCCCATTCTGGATGAGAACGATGAAAATGACTTTACGGATAACGAGAGGCAACTCCGTGATGTCATTCTACCTGAAGATACAGGCTGTAGTGTTTGGGGCTACAAAACAAAACAAGACATTGTCGAATGGACCTTTAAAAGTGAAGAGGCGAAAGAATTTGGTCCGGAACCTGTTGATATGTTTGCCGTGGCTGATCATTCACATGAGGAATTACAGATGGAAAATCTTGAAGATGATTTAAGTATACAAGTGAGTGACATTGAAAACAGCTGTGGAGACATTGGAACTTCATCGTCTTTGTATGGATGCACCAAAATTAATTCCGCTTCCATCAGTGTCATCCCTCTACCCCCGCCCCTCCCTTCTGCATCATCATTATCATCATACTCTGTACCAGTCACGGAGAGTGTTCGAAGTCACATTGCCCTAGATTTAAGTCTGGAAGGTAATGATGAAGATATGAGTCCACCGAATATTATTCCTCTAGGATTCAGTTCCATCGATGAAATGAACAGAACTAACTATGACACAGGCTCCCGCAGCAGGCAACAAGAAAAAGATTTGAGTTGGGGTGGAAGTGACATTGGAGCTAAAGGAGATGTGGGAACAGATGTCATGGAAAATTCGAAAACTACCGAGTCATTCGGAGCAGATTTAATGGATCCAAATGGAATAGTGTATCGTTTAAATGGAATTGTAGAGCATTCGGGAAGTCTTCATTGGGGTCATTATGTGGCTTACGTCCGTGTCAACTCTGACTGGTTCTATGTAAGTGACTCACATGTGATGTCATCGGATATTTCGACAGTCCTGTCTCAGGATCCGTACATCTTGTTCTATGAAAGAGTTACTCCTACTAATTCTAATAATCCTGTTCATAATCAGCCTGATCAAACAACCGTGATTCCTTGATGATGGTCCGCTATAAAATATGATTTAAATAATCCTTTCATCTTTAATATAGAATCATCCTTTTTATTCTTAAAGGTAATAATTAAATATAAAAATCAAATGTTATTTATAAGATGAATGCATACATACTTTAGTTGGTATATACTTAGTATAATTATTTTACTCATTAATGAACTAATGCGGGCACTAAAAAAAAATTTGAATTCGAATTCAAGTATTCGAAAATTTATTACATTTATATTCACTATAAACATAATATAATTGTAAAAACGTGTAAATACAAAACTATATAAGAAGTGCGTTAAAGCTAATAAAAATGTCCTAGACTTTACTAGATGTTGTGAAAAAGTATGTAAAAAAGGAAACGAAAAGAGGTTTCTTTAGAGAAGGTTGTCCTAATGTACTAATCATCATTCGTTATCTACAAAAAGGCAACGTTTTTACATTTAGTTTATGTTGTGCGATGATTCTATACTTGAATTTATTTTTGTCATGTTATTACTCGATAGCCAGGTCTATATCGTTTTTTAGCTAGAGTTTAATCAATGGAAAATGGAAATATCACAATATGATTTTTAGTTTTCGCATTTTGCTTTAAAATTATAATTAGTGTGAGGAATATAATTTGATAAATTCTTTTATCTTAATCCGTAAAGTCTAAAGAGGGTTAACCATGTAAAATCGAAATTAATTGGATGTGTATGTATTTAAAAAGTATCATTCAGTCCGCGCCGCTTCTCTGATTTTGTAGTTGTATCCTTAACATCGATTTGAAATAGAATGGTACTTACAACAACAAAAAAATGTAATCATGAATACGCTGAATAAAATGTACACAATATATATGATAAAAGGTAGCTATAATAAAATTATTAGTAGGTAATGACGCGTATCTACTATCTTTGTATGACCGTTAATTAAATATTTTAATTTAATTAATACGGCATTATTATAAAATCACACTATATTTGGAAGTTCAAACTGTAGCTCCTAGTACTAATAAAGCTGCGTCACATACTCGCTACTGCACGCTTTACTCATGTATTTGGAGTACAGTTGTTCTGTAAATATGGAAACTTTATTAATTTAATAATACATAATAATTAATATAAAAGTAATTATTCTGATTCTTCTTAGTTAATTAAATATTATAAGTCAGTATAAGTAAGTCAGTACTGCTTACAGTATCATGTTTGTTATTTTAAGATAAATTTTGTGCATGAAAGAATGCTGATTTTCGTTTTTTCTAAAATACTGAGTAAACTCTGGAAATAAATAAATAATTGCATCAATGAAATGTAAAACATTGTCTAAAATACTTTATTATATTATACATTTCGCTTTTCTTTGGTAGCATCTTGCCTTAAAATAACAATAGTAATAGTTATATATAATCTGACTAATAATCCACGTTACACGTATTCCTACGAAATTGGACCTGGCATGGATGGTGCCTTCTAAAATAAGTTACCTGTTAATAGGGCATGATCAATGGCGGATACAGGCTTTTGTCATACGGGGGGCTAATAATAATTGTAAGCGGGCATATTGGAAAATGGCCTCTCCAATCTCCGCAATGTTAAATAAGGTCTCGCCTACAGGGGTGGGGGGCCTACGCCCCCTCACCCCCATCTGGATCCGCCACTGGGCATGGCTCGTGCATTTCGAAAGGCGCCACGCTGTCCCTGACGTTTCGCAGAGCTCGTAGTTCGCTTCATTATTGTAGCTTTATTTCTTATTAGTTACAGTCAATATTATTTAATACCAGTTATCGAAAGTTAAGTGTAAAATTATTCCATTAAATATTTTCTTTTATGAGCACAAAGGCAAAACAGTAAAGATTCTGAAGTGGATTTATTATTCATTGCAAAGTTATATTCTTGCCACTGCAAAATGAGCTAAATTATTAAATAATTTAAAGAATCTAGTTCAATCCTGCGGTACTGGCACACTAATAATAAGTACTTGACCGTATAATAATTCATTTAATATTTCAGTGTGGAAGTCGCCATTGATCTGTTATATTATCTGGGCCATATCCTGAAAAGTATTTTATGGCGTTTATTTTATCAAAATATATACTCAAAAATTGCACCTAATATTATTTATTTCTTTTGTTCGCTGCTTGGGTTTTCATATACTGCTCCTTTTTCTTATTCAACATATCCCGTGCGGGTTGTGAAATCTCTTTCGCTGTGCGGATGTATCCTCTGCTTTTCAATATGTTTATTGCGTACGTCGAACATCCTATAAACAATAGCAAATTCAATGTTTATGACTCCCGTATTACATCACATGTCAGTGAACTAGTAAGTGAAAAATTGGCACATCATAATATTATAGTGATTTGAACAAGTTTTTTGTTATTATTCTTACCAACTGTGACGGCGTAACGGGCGGGTGTAGCTATTTTATACATGGCATAGGCGATTGCTAGGTTCCCGGCTCCTGAATTACCAATTCTGTCAATGATTGCATCACTAAACCCCAAATATTTCATGTAGCCTTTTATGTCCAGCCCACTGAAATAATGAAAATCATAGCCAAAATAATGAAAATTATGTAAGTATTAGTATCTTCATTAAAGAGAATTGATAGCGCAACAAATTAGTTTAATAATGTGTCAAGGGTCATGGTTTGATTGCTACATTTGACATTTAATTGAGACTGAACAATACACGAACATACAGTGGACTTATTAAATTAGGTATGACTCACCTTTTGGCAGTCTGATAAAATGAGCCAATCCAAATTCCTGAAGTGACAACATGAACTGGTATGGCAACATACCAGTAGTCTTTAAACATGGACTTGAGTTTCTGGAATATAGATACTTTTTTTTCTGGTGCTCCAGCCCCCCCGGCAGAGGAAGCATTAGCATTACTACTATTACTGCAGTAAAGACGATGTAATCTAGTTCTTGGCTGTGGTTGTGATTGCAAAATACGCAGTTGGGGGCAAAAACTAGAGTATGAAAATATAAATCTGGAAAATCGGTGCATTTTACGTACTCTAGGCGTACAAAATGAGAAAGTTTACGATACTGGTTACAACAGTTATTACTGATCGTGAGTATTATAATAATACTGTATGTACTTCAGAGTCCAGAGTCCAGCTTAGAGCAGGCAGATTTTCTTCTGAGTTCACGAGAACGAGACTCCAGAATCTTAACTCTCCAGCCAGGCTTTCCCACTTTCTCTTGTTTCTACTGTATGTTCTATTATTGTCCTCTTGCTGGTTTTACCAAAAATCTTCAAAACTACAAACAAATACAGAGTCGCCACAGTTCAGTTGACCCAGCGCATTAAAGCTACACTAATTAGCGCAAATACAAAATGGTTTTCCAAACTTTTTTTCGTTTACTCTTGACTCCTTGACTCTCAAATGTTTAAAAGTGATGCAAGAGATGACGAATGAAGACTCAACGTGGTAAAAAAATAATTACTAACAGAATGAAAGGGAGGTGTAGTACAGAGTAAACTTGGAAACGCATAAGAAGTCAAAAGTTAAAGTAATTGCAGACAACAGGTATCACAATCCAAGTAATTTCTAATTAGAATTTCCAATTCTCGAGGAAGTACTTAGTAAGTAAAACAGTCCGTCGTCATCTTCGAGTAAAAAACAGTGCTCAGAAGAATGCCAGAATAATCCACTAAAATGAACTAAAATCTCATAACCCTCATTCTCATGATAATTTTTAAATTTTAGCGGGTATTTAGGAATTTTCTCAATGATACGAATGTTTTGACAATTTTTATTTTTATGGACACTACTCTTTTCTGTTTCTGTTGTGTCCCCTGTCCCCACGCCACGGCCCACGGCTGTCCCTGTCACTCCTTGTCGACCCTGTGTCTTGTGTCAGGTCAGTGTCCTCCATGTCCCTGCCCTTTTGCGGTCCGGTCGTGGTCTCGTTGTAGTCTGCTGACCTGTGACTGAACCTGGCCACATCTAAGCTGGACTGGCTTTTGAGAAGACCGAGACATGCCAAGATAGTTATCAATTTATCAATACACCGCACTGATTACGGGTCAGTAAGCGAAAAAGGAACAAACACCAAACAACGAATTAATAAAGAACATGAAACTTTATTATTAAAATTTATTACTATTAGTTAATACACGAATTGTTTGCATGAATTCATTCGTTTTTTTTTGTTCTCGCTCAACTTGTAACTCGTGATCGTGTGACTAATGAAAGTCGATCAAGCATACTAATAATTTTGCGACACTGACGATTTCAATTTCTTAACATGTAATTGAACATATAACAATACGAACACGATTTTCCATTCACTCTTGTTTATCTTGTTTTTCACTCTTAAAACTACACTTAAAACTTGATTCATAGGATTTATATGTTAGATCAGCAGCGTCTAAAACATGATGGCCAGGTTGAAGACTAAGAGCGACCTGGCGTCATGTACTTTTTTAATGTTTAGTTTATATGAAAAAAAGGAGTAAGTTTAATAGCTCAATTTTGTAAAGGTAGACATGGCCAATACTTAAAAAAACACTCGTAATTATATCAAAGACACCCCCCTAATTTCTTTTAATACAAATGACTTGATATTGTCATTCTTTTTTCTTAATGCATAATATGTTAACTCTACACATACACATTATAGTATATATTATCAAATTGTAAACGTAGTAGTCGCACCTGACCAGGATCACACTGTGTACGTTAGATTAATAATAACATTGTTTATTTTTCACTGTAATACAACAACTAATAACCTCAAAATTCAATGGTTGATCGCTGTACATTCTAAATTCATCTCCTACCATGTGGTACAAGTGCTGTGTAGTGTGTAGGCGCTTAATCTTGTTCATGAAACTGATACTATAATTTAACTTTTAAGTTCCCTACCAATAATAATATCTATTTGTATTCACACACACACACAGACATGATAAATAAATTATTTTAAAATTATTAAAACTGAACGTACGACTGGAGCACCAAACTCAAAGTATTCTTCCTAAGGAGGAGGTTTGTTTATAGAGAAGGGATTTTTTAGGCCTTAAAATTGCATATAAATTACAAGAAAGAATAGCACAAAGCAAATTAGTAGTAAACGTACCTCAAAACAAAAGGGGGATAATTGATAATAATTATTATAAGTATTATACGTCGATCTCAACTTGTTCACTATTTTATTTTATTTTTATGATGGGAAAGTGCATGTGAGATGCAAAATCAAATTCAGGGGGTTGATTAGATTCTTTGGTGTGGCCACTTGCTAGCAATTTGACGACAACAAAATTAGTTTTGGCAATCTTGAGCAAGTCTTGAATCTAAACGTTTATAGAACAAATCAAAATAATCAATAATAACCAAGTGTCGAACTGCAGGAAATACGCATGTAATAAAATATAAAAATGTACATTTAAATGAACTAAATGTATTACATCTTTATCATGAGCATTCGAGGGCGAGACAACGTCCAGAAATTGTTTGGCTTGATGAAAATTCCTAGCGGAAGCAACGTACAGATTGGCGGATGATTGCATAAAACTCAAATCAGAAATACTTTTATATTGAAGATAATGAACTGGGGAGGGTGTTCGAATAGAGTTGAAGGCGGCAAAACGATGTCGGTAACGAACTGACTCATTATCAAACTCCGAGTGGGGTAGTGGTATTTTCTTGTCGATTAGAAGTCCCATGATTGCCTTTAATTAATTAAGAGTATTATTTTGTTAGAATAAAATATATAAAAAAAATATAATAAAATCAATACAAAAGAATTAAATGCAATATTACTACTCCATATACCTTAAATATTCCCCCAGCTATATTCTGCTCTGCTTGAACAACACAAATCTCACGATTGTAAGCCTTGCTTGTTTTAAACTTGCTCTTTTTACTATTTGACTTGCTTTTATTTTTACTACTTGATTCTTCAGCTAAATGAGTTTCTGCCCGAGATAGGGAAGACAGAAGCCAACCATATAAAAATTCATACAAGTACCAGTACACGTAACTAAATTCATGAACGCTGTAAAGTTCCAACTCAAATCCAGTGAGGATATAGCGTATCATGGTTTTTGTTATATGATACAAAAGCCAAGTTCCAAAACAATTTCCATGTGGACGAATTTCTTTTTCTTTTGAAAGTAAAGTGTGAATGAAGGCGTCAATTCGTTCAGTCTAAATGCATACAAGCAAATACATTTTTATATATGACATAACTATAGGTATTGAAATTTATTTTAGAATACAAAAATATCAATGACGATGGCATTCTTTTATTTGCATATTTGGTTTCTCGGACGTACCTCTAACTGAAGACAAGCGAAGTCTTCTAAAATATGAGCCAATTTATCTCGTTGCCTCGCTCGATTGTGACCACACGCCATTAAAAGGGATGCAAAAGGAGGAGCACAGCGATCGAAGAACATTTCAACGCACTCAGTCACCTAAATAATATATTATGAGAAAAAAAGCATTGCAATTTAAAAAAGATAAACTTTACAGTAAAAACTGTAACGCATCAAGCATAATAAGGAATTGTGTACATAACATACCTCCTTCACAACAGTAGCAGAACAATTGTTCTTCCACTGACTGCCCATGACAGTAGGGGCAATAAAACTTTTTAAAGCTTCTTTCATGGAGTCAATCATATCTTCTAGGCCAGGTCGTTTAAATCTCATTGGGCTATACAATAACTGTAAAACGGATCTACTGAGAACGCAAGGCCGGCTCTCGCTAAAATTAAAGAAGAACTCCAGGATGGCATGAAAGTTTGTACTGATCGTGGAAATTCTCAAAACTTGCTTGATACGACCAATTAAACCATTTAAGAAGGCAATCGTATCTGACACACTCTTGATTTGTGTTGAGCGCGGAAATGTCGGAGGTAATAGTCTTTGGTTAACAAGGAGCTCGAAGCCGAGAAGAAAACGTTCTGGAATATAATTAAATTTACAACATAAATACTAGTTTTTGCAACCCAATTAAAATTGAATAATACTATAAATACATTTTAAGCAAAGTTAAATCAAATGCACCAGTGTCTTTCGCAGACCGCTGAATTCCAATATCGTAACTATTTTCCATGACAGTTAAACATTCTTGACATGACTGTGCGAGACGATTGGTTTCTTGAAGATTGCTTTCTCGTTTCCAGATATGACTTAGAAGGGTATAAAAAACTCGAGTAAATTTTAATCTGACTAATACCGCCGTCAAGGAGCTCGTATCCAAATCATTCTTTGCATTAGCTTTGATTTTTTTATTCAGTTCATCTTCACACTCCCTCAGCATTCCTGTTGTCTTTGAGTCACCATACTGAGTCCCTAAGTTGTATCCATACACGGCTGGCTGAAAATCCTCCTCTTCAAATACACTAGCTCTGATGAGTTAAAAGCAATTTTTTGTTTGTCATTCCATTTAAGTAACCCAGTAACATTACGTGTAAATTGTACAAATGTGCATAGGCTTCAAACTTCAAATCTAGTTCAAACAGCTGAAGAAGTGTCACACTTACTTTGACACACATTCCTCAATGACATCAATGATTTTGAGGAATGCGATTGAAAAAACTCGCAAAGGTTTATTGACAACTGAGGATGGAGAATGTAGATAGAGATTCGTAAAAACTGTCTGTGCCAAGGAATGCCCTTCTAGCCAAGTTACCAAACAGCAAATTGTGGTATCCATGATTCCTATTAACTCAGAGTCACTAAAGTCATCCAGTTTTAGCTCCCCAGCCTAGTTAAATTTGAATCAATAGAATTAAGGTACAATTATATTGAAGACAAATAAAAATACTGGTCTTGAACTCACAATTAGTAGCTATTTGCGATTAGGTTACATAATGACGTGTATCTTATCGTAGCAAAAAAGCTTGGCTGTTACGTAATGACTGACCTGAACAGATTGCTCAAAGTTCAAAATTGTTCGTTTTCCTTTATTGCACATCATCCCCGCATCCATTTTTGGATCCATCATTTCTATTGCAGACATTGCTTCAAAAAGGCCAAAACTTGGATCATGTAAAAGCTCACCCAGCTCCAACACTAAAATATGAAAACGATTATTAATTATACACGAACCAATAAAGACACAACAAAAATATTCAATTCATTTAAGACACTGTTAGCCAGCTAAAGAAGCAATTATCTACTTTTAATAAAAATGGCCTGAAAAGATTTAAAATGCAATGGCACCTTTAACGGCAGAGAGGAACTCGTCAGTAATGTTAATTTGATTTTCATTGTTGTTAATTTTGGGCGACTGTTGTGCGTATGTCTCCTTCCCAGATAAGTTTAGCGGTTGCTGATACACCCCATTCGTCAGTTCCTCCATTTTTCAATTCTTACAGCCGTCTGCGTCTTCGCATAAATTTCAATGTAGTAGTAGTAATCCAAACAGACACACGCTTTATTTTTATTTGCATGAGCTTTCTTCACTTCCACTCCTGGAAAAATAAAGAAATTGACTTACTAAGCTCAAAGCTAGAAGATAATGAATTTTTTCGAATTTCTTTGAAATTGTAGATTTGAGCTGACATCCTTTCTAATCAGGAACAAATTCACCATTAGTGATTGTTAGTTTCCTGACTGTATAGAAAATACTTTTTGAACCTAATACATAAGAATGATTTCATAAAAGTTGAGACATCTAAAAAATACTCTATTCAGGGTGCTATATTGTACCAACAAACAATAAACTTTGGGCATTAAAATTGTGAATTATCATACATGTGACATGCAAATTTTACAGATAAACATGATCAACAGACAGTGCGTCAACTGATAGCCTGGATCTGGAGTCTGGAATCACATGTTACTGTTGACTGTAATCTAAAACTAGATTATATTAGAATTTTCACCATAAATGAAAAATGAGATCTGACTGAATTCGAAAGAAGTCGCTTTTGAATGCTGCTGTAATTAACTAATTAAAAACAAGCCTACTGTACACCTACATCGAGATTTTTGGGACAAGAAAAACAACCTACAATAAATGAAATATAAATAACGATACAATCATATGGGTGTAGTTTCGGATACCACACTAACACATTAGTTGGTTTGTTATTTAGTTTTGGGTTTTTAGGTTTATGATAAGTATAATTTACCTAATCAAACTTGTAACATGCAATCATACCCAGAAGAAGTATCAAGTAAGTATGACATTCACATTCCCAACTTCCGAAGCTACTACTTGAAATGGTTAAAAAGATAAAGTTACCTTTAATTTTGATAAGCACTGATTCACCTAATAACCGAATTAATGTAGTTAATCTTCTTTATTAGATGGTAGGAATAAAGCTTGAAGCTTAAGGTACTTGTTTAAATCCCAATAATCTTGTTAACTTCGACTTACTTGTTAACTTGTTACTTTTTTGGAAAACCACAACTTTAAATTCAACCCTAAAATTTGCAAAGTCCCGCTTCAATCCCAAATCGATGGTTTGGGACTGAGACGAGAACACGGTCCAAACTTCGTACTTTACGTTTCAAATGGGGGATTACAATTTATACCACATAATAATTAAACGTAATTACTTACATATTATGAATAAAAGTTGTACATTGACAATAATATTGACGTACTGGCATCTTTTATTAAAAAATTAATTTGACACTGTCCTCCATTAAGGATAGCCCAAAGGACTCAGTATACGGATCAAAAACTGGTTGTACAGTTGTACATAGATTGTTTTGTGTTGTAATTAACATACTTATATTTATAATCCTCGAAAATTAATCAGTGAGAGAAAGAAAACTTTATTAAAATAAAATTGACATTGTCCTTCAACAAGGATAGCCCACTGGACTCAGTATACATAAACACACTTTTGTAAAATATGAATAATTATTATGCTTTTTAAATGATAAAATCATATAATAATTTAATGTGAATGACATGGAGACATGGGAGGGTATTAAAACTACCTTCTAAAACAGTAATGATTAGAAAAAATTATATCGCTAATATTGGAAAAAAAAATTTAAGTTACCGTATTTCCTGTTATAGACCACGGGTCTGTAATTGTACACGGGCCTGTATTAGTACACGGGACTGAGAGGTATGAGTTTGGATAGTACACGGGTCTGTTTAACACTGTCTTATATGGTAGTGCACGGGTCTATAATAATACACGGGCCTTTATTAGTACACGGGTCTGGGAGGTCTGAATTTGAATAGTACACGGGTCTGGGAGGTCTGAATTTGAATAGTACACGGGCCTGGGAGGTCTGAATTTGAATAGTACACGGGTCTGGGAGGTCTGAATTTGAATAGTACACGGGTCTGGGAGGTCTGAATTTGAATAGTACACGAGGTGTACTATTACAGGAAATACAGTATGAACTTCAAAAAAAGATAATATCTGAACATTTTTTTAAAATATCTTTCTTTCGTTTACTTTGTATCTAGGCAATGACACAACGTCCTTCATTTCTCTCAGGATATTCTTCCTGCAATCAAAACAAGAATAACGTAGTAAGTTCATCTTGTAAATTTTCAAACATTCAATTTTCATTCAATGCATATTGCATACATCGTTGTGCTTCTACTTGCAACGCTTATATTCCCTGCAACTTACCTACAACGATTGAGAAATAATTGCAGCGAAAAGCCCGAAGCAACACAAGTTTTGTAAAATTTGTAGCTACAAGGTTACTACAAATAAGGAGAGGTTAAGTATTTATGTCTTATGTATTAAGATTTCACCTTTTCCAACAATTCCTCATCAAGTACTTCACGTTTACGTTTCAGAACACGACCTTTCGTGTCACGTGTCCCTCCATTTGGAGTTTCTTCGCACCCTTCTTTTGGTGACAAGCTCAATCTGGAACCAAAATAAGGGTTTATAAGTTTATATACAAATTCTTTTTATTTCACTCGATTGGCAAGAATTTTAAACTCAATGAAATACTTTTTACCGCTTTTCTTCTCCTTCGAGCAGCTTGCGGTATGTTGCAATTTCATTGTCCATGAGGTTTGAGTCTGAGAGTAAGGCAGCATTTTCCGAAACGAGACGGTCTATCTCATTATCCCTGTCATTAAGGAGGCCAGCAAAGCGTGCACGATCTACATCGATCTTCTTCTCCAGATGTTTGATTTTACTCAGAAGCAAATTTCTCTCGTTTTCCGGAAAGGAAATTTGACTGCTCAACATAATATTGGATCTAGTGGCCATAGATGCTAATTCTTTCCCATTGGACTCAGATGAACTCTGAAGACGTTTCAATCGTGCTTCCAAATCAGCATTCTTTTGCTCATATATTATACCATCCAATTCTTCCTTGAGGGCTCTTAGCTGGGCTTCATATTCCGCTAACTGAAACCGAATTCGTGATGATCTCGAGATCGTTGGTGTCATGGGGGACTGAATGGCTGAAAACATTATTGCAAATAGGTAAAATAAGATTTATACTTTTTTACTTTAAACTAATAGGTATAAGAGGTATGTACAATGATTTGACATGCTCATCTTTTCCAGAATCCAATATTGAAATCAGGACAACATTTTTAGAAGACCGACAAAATGTTCGCGCATTAATATTCAATATTTAAAAAGCACGCATAGAAGAAGCCGGGAGTCGGGTCGGGTTCATCAAAATCATAAAGGAGGAGGATGGACTACCGCATTAAACTGCGTACAACAACAAAACTATACCGAAGGTCTTCAACTCCAGCCACAGAGCTATCTATCCTTTATCATTTGCTACTCATCTGAGCTCTTAACTTTTGTCTGACACGGTTCCAAGTCCCCAACTAGTCAAAACGCGGGCAATTAACTTACATACTTACATCTACATACATATCCCGAATGATCAAAACGAACCACTAAAATCTCAGCATTCAAAATCGTACCACCTATATAAGTTGGTCTAAATTACGCATTACATGCGCATTACAATTATCCTTAACAGTAAGACAGTTAACCGGCTACTTGATAAGTTAAATAAAATCCAAAGTAAACAGCTAATAAATAAATACTTTCATACATATAGGTAAAATCGTAGAATTCACTTTTACCTGGGGGTGGGGCGGACGAACTCATTTTCAGTTCTTTTTAGTATTTTTCACGGAATTTACGCTAAAAAAAGAACCACAAATCCGTCTTGATTCTGTACATTAGAAAGAAATTTTCGAGGAGGGGTCAGCGGTTTTTTCAGGTTTCGAGGTTTCAGGCTATGGCGGTAGCCTCCTATTTCCTCACCCACAGTGACTGGTTGAGTCTGGTTGAAGAACTTCCGTTAAATCCACCTAATGAATATTTTTTATTATTATTATTTATTTATTTCCGACAGGCCAAAGCCCAAAAGAGCAGATACAGACAAAGGTCAAAACCAATATA
>JAQFZE010000963.1:0-20855 GCA_034695245.1 Dicyrtomina saundersi | reverse complement strand
AAATGCTTTCAAGACATGTTTC
This sequence comes from Dicyrtomina saundersi, assembly GCA_034695245.1. Lineage (NCBI taxonomy): Eukaryota > Metazoa > Arthropoda > Collembola > Symphypleona > Dicyrtomidae > Dicyrtomina > Dicyrtomina saundersi. Next base: position 20,833 of record JAQFZE010000963.1, on the reverse strand, counting down.
AATATTTTTGTAGATAGTGGATATTGTTTGTAGCTACAAATGGATATGGGTCATTTTGGTTCTTCACAGACGATATTATTAGTATTACTATTATGTACAATACTCCTACATACGCGACGTAGATAATATCTGCATTATTGATATTGTATGTTTTACTGGCTCAAAAATATGTAACCAAATATGTAAATGCCTACGTCTAGTTAGGTATGCTCACTATCTATTAATCAAGCCTGCAATTATTTGTGTCCAATTAATCTGAATTTCCTGAGTTGTTCACAAATATATTATATTTCGGTATATTAATTCTAATATAATATTGTAATCTTTTCAGAGTCCACAACGGGTGAAATAGTGAATTTAATGAGTGTGGATGTTCAAAACGTAGTGAATGTGATTCCTTATGTCAACATGCTCTGGATCTCTCCCATCCAAATTGCATTGTCTCTGTATTTTTTATGGGATATTCTGGGCCCGTCCGTATTTGCTGGTCTTGGTGTGATGATACTCTTAATTCCAATTAATGGTGTACTTGGCGAATTTGTTCGAATGTATCAAATGAAGCAAATGACCTTGAAAGATGAGCGGGTCAAACTAATTAGCGAAATTCTGTCTGGAATCAAGGTAAAATTGCATACTTTTTTGTGCCAGTACTGTTTATATATATGTACTACATTTGCCTTATGCGCAGCATACATAGAGCTCGTATTAGTTATAATGAAAATTCATTTTTTAAAAATTTACTTCTAGATTTTAAAGTTGTACGCTTGGGAGCCATCATTTCAAGAAGAAATTATGAAAATTCGTGGAAAAGAAATTAAGAATTTGAGAGACGCTTCGTATCTCTATGCTTTTAATGACTTCCTTTGGACTTGCTCCCAATTTATGGTAAAATTAGTGGATCAAAATCTAAAGTTTTTTAAAAGGTTTTTATAAGGTTCCTGTGCAAATATCATTAATAAAGCGTATTGAAGGCCGGTCAACTAAAATAATATTAAAATTTAACTTCTTTTTTTTGGATGGTATTTATTTTTAGGTCGCGATTGCAACGTTTGCAACATACGTTTTAGTTGATGACAAGAATATCCTGGACGCACAAAAAGCCTTTGTAGCACTTTCCTTGCTCAATGTTATGACTGTCCCGTTGACTGCTTTGCCTATGGTTATTATTTGGGCTATCCAGGTTAAATAAATTACTCCTTATTACGTACACTGTTATTCTAAGCAAATTCTAACACCCTTTAAATTGTTTGTACCTACTCTAGTTTTATTATAATCGAAATATTAATATCATAACCACTGTTTACAGGCAAGCGTAAGTTTAGGCCGACTAAATAAATTTATGAATGCTGAGGAAATCGACCCAGAAGCAATTTCTCATGATGAGGGTGAAGGTATGATACGTAACAACTGATTAGTTGCAGTTTTTAGTTTCGTTTTAGATTTTTTGTTTTCATTTTCGATTTTGGGTAAATATATTTACTATGTTATTTATGTAATTATCCCGTAGTGGATCCCATTGTAGTAGAAAATGGTTATTTTTCATGGGATGGGTACAACGAGAGAGATGCAAATGACGCTACCAACAAAACAACGGGCTACCGCAATAAATGCGTTTTGAAAAATATCAACCTAAGAGTGCAGGAAGGATCGTTGGTTGCTGTGGTGGGTACAGTTGGTTCTGGGAAATCAAGTTTGATCTCCGCCATTCTTGGTGAACTTGAAAAAATATCTGGAAGAATTAATACAAAAGTAATTATTATTAACATGTTTTAAACATTACAGTGTAAATATAAGGAACATATTATGACGCCGTAAAATATTCCAGTAATTAAGTAATCGTAATTATTTTAATGTCATACAGGGTACAACAAGCTACGTCGCCCAAACAGCTTGGATCCAAAATGGGACTTTACAGGTAGGAAAATAAGGACCATATAAATGGAAGCTAATCATAAAAATTTTGGTATTTAGCGTAGTTAAAACGATTGAAATCTGGCGTTATTGCCTACCCTAATTACAGGAAAACGTTTTATTCGGTCAATCCTTCAATGTCCTCAAATACAACCGTGTTATTGACGCCTGTGCACTCGGTCCAGATTTAGATATTTTACCTGGCAGAGATAAAATTGAAATCGGTGAAAAAGTAATAAAAGTAGTTAATTAACTGCGAGATTTAAAAAATATAAAACTTTTTATTGTAAGTTGACGTGTTCAATATTAATTAGGTTGAAGTTATAATAAATTGCAATAATTACAGGGCATAAATCTGAGTGGCGGTCAAAAGCAGCGTGTATCTATAGCTCGTGCTGTCTACAATAATTCGGATTTGTATTTGCTGGATGACCCCTTAAGTGCAGTGGATTCTCACGTGGGGAAACATATTTTCGACAAAGTGTTAAGCTCGAAGGGTCTTTTAGGACGAAAAACAAGGATACTAGTTACGAATGCACTTCATTTCCTCCCTCAAGTAGATCACGTTATCGTCATGAAAGATGGAGAGATTTCCGAAAGTGGAACTTATGAACAACTTTTGGCTCAGAAGGTAGTTTACGATTTTACTATTCTATGAATATTATATCATGTGCATTAATATTATAGCATTGGGGGTGTGGGCGTGATAAATATTTACGCATTTTAAACAGGGTGCTTTCTCTGAACTAATAAGTGAATACACGAACAAATTAGAAGAGGAGTCAGAGACGGACTCATTGGAAACGAGAACAGAGGAGCAAAGAAAACATTCTGTTAGTTCTCAAATACAGAAATCAAATAAATTTGAAAATAGTGGGGAAGTTGCTAATGGAGGCCAAAAAGTATCTCAAGAAAAGGATATTGCGAAACAAAATGATAAACTAATAGAAGACGAGGGAATGGAGACAGAAAGTGTAAAGTGGTCTATTTATTTAGATTATTTCCGAGCCGCCGGATGGGGTAGAGTCATTCCAGCAATTCTAGTGTACATCCTGTACCAAGGTTTGTATTTTCCCGTCAAGACTATATATCGTCTATGAAAAATCAAAATGACCCATATCCAATTTAAGCTAGAATCAAAATGAGCTATGTCATAAAAAATACGATATGAGGAAGATGCGTAAAATGCTAATTTAAGAGTTTTTGAGAAGCGTAAAATGTTCTATTTACATGTTTTTGAAAAGTGTAAAATGTTCTGTTTACATGTTTTGAAAAGTGAAAATTGTTTTATTTGCATGTCTTTGAAAGTACATATATTTCATTATTTTTGTAGATAGTGGATATTGTTTTTGGCTAGAAATGGACATGGGTCATTTTGGTTCTTCACAGACGATATGTAGCATGTAGTTTTATATAGTTGACGACCGTTAGAAATTTTCATCCTCTTTAAAATAAGTTAAAATTTAACAATAAGAAATAATTATCGATGCAGGATTTGCAGTTGGATCTAATTTCTGGCTTACTGTGTGGTCTAATGAACCCATCGTGAATGGGACACAAGGAAATCGGGATTTGTACCTGGGTGTTTACGCGGGCCTTGGAGTTGCCCAATGTAAATTCAGTATAGTATTAACGATAGTCATAATAATGAAAACACATTCCTTATACTGGACAGCTGATCTTAATGTATAAAAATTAAATTACCAAAATTCCTGTGCTTATCTTTGATCACGCAGCAATTGCATTTATGGTGGCGACCGTTCTACTTTGTCTTTCGGCCATTCGCTCTGCATCAATCTTCCACTTAAATATGCTAGCCCGGATTTTACGAGCTCCTATGTCATTCTTTGACACTACGCCGTCTGGGAGGATTGTGAATAGATTTTCAAAGGACATCGATGTCATGGATAATACATTGTCCTTTTTAATTAGACAGTGGATAGGCATGTTGGCAGCTGTCTTGAGCACCCTTGGCATCATTATCTACACCACGCCTATTTTCTTGGCTGTCATCATCCCCATTGGGATTTTCTACTACTTTGTTCAGGTATTACAGATTTAAATATTACTTTAGTAATATATTAAACGAGACAAATCGACAAGTTAGATTCACAGTTTTAATTTTGATTTTTCATTACGAATGTACCTAGTTGGTATTCTACAAAATACATATATTTAACTGCATGCTTTATTTTATAACCAGAAATTCTACATTCCTACATCACGTCAATTGAAGAGGTTAGAGTCTGTGACCCGTTCCCCAATCTACTCACAATTTGGTGAAACAATTAGCGGCGCTTCAACAATTCGTGCTTACGGTCAACAGCAGAGATTTATTACAGAGTCTGAAATCAAAGTGGATGAGCATCAAGCTTGCTATTATCCATCCATTGTCTCCAACAGGTAAAATACATTAAACTAAATTATGGAATTATTAGTGTTCACTGCAAAATTAATTGCAATAAGTAATTACCTAATGGAAAATTATTATTATGTATGGAAATTATTGTTTTCAGATGGCTTTCAATCCGATTAGAATCTGCTGGAGGTCTAATAATATTTTTTGCTGCCCTATTTGCTGTGCTAAGCAGGGAAAGTCTTAACCCAGGTTTAGTTGGATTAACTATTACCTACGCCTTACAAATAACTTTCTACCTAAGCTACCTTGTTCGTACGGCTTGTGATGTTGAAGCAAATATTGTGGCCGTCGAAAGAATCAAGGAGTATGGAGAAGTTCCTCAGGTCAAAAGACATTTAATTCTATTTACAAATTTTCATTTTATGGGTTTAGTTAAAGCTCAAAACTAGAGTATGTATTGTACCAGTATATGTTGTTGGTTTAATTTTGTTGGAAATTAATGATTTTAACACCGACGGACTGCAAACTTGAGCATTTTATATCTAATTTTTTCCCCTTCAAACCTTACCATTTCTTTATGCTGTTTTGAATGGTTAATTTTTAACCTATGAATGCTCTGTTTGTGTATTATGAATAGGAAGCGCCATGGCAATCAGAGTGGAGAAAACCGCCGAAAACTTGGCCAGCATATGGGTCCATTGAATTTAAAAACTACCAGACGAGGTATAGGGACGGATTGGATTTGGTTCTGAAGGATATTACTTGTACTATAGAACCGGGCGAAAAGGTGGTTGTAATTTTATTTACTTTAGCTATAAATATTCTATTTGTTTTTAGACGCCAACTATAATTTAAGTATGTGTAAAGATTTTTATATAACTTTGTGTTTTCTCGCACCCCAAAAGATCGGTGTTGTTGGACGGACTGGAGCGGGGAAATCATCGCTTACACTTGCATTATTTCGAATTATTGAAGGCGTCGGTAGAGGATCTATTACAGTGGATGGAGAAGATATTAAAAAACTTGGCCTTCATGACGTTCGCTCCCGCCTTACAATCATCCCACAGGATCCGGTTCTTTTTTCGGGAACTCTTCGATTTAATTTGGACCCATTTTCAAAGTATTCAGATAACGCAGTGTGGCGTGCTTTGGAATTGTCAGATCTGAAACCCTTTGTGGAGGGACTTGAGGGTGGATTGGAATTCAAGGTTTCAGAAGGAGGTGACAATTTGAGGTAAATCATGCACACATTATATTGCAATTTCAAATAAATATTTACACAGGCTAATGCTAATACTGTAAAATCCGGAGATAAGGGACGCCGTGGGACCGACCTTTTTTGTCCCGTTTAGCCGATTTCCCGTTTAACAATGTACGGGATTTCCCTTGTAAGAGAATTTTCAAATGAAAAAATTATTTTAAAGCTTTGTAATCTATAAATACGATGACCTACTTACATTTTAGACGATGTAAATGTTCAGGTGAGATAATAAATAAGTGCAGCCTAACAGTCAAGTAGTGTTTCAGTTGTGCGGCTCGGTTTTTACATTTTAATTTACAAATTTTGCTACTTTTGTTTGTAATATCCCTTATAAATGGTCAAAAATACCAAAAAAGTGGTAAAAATCAGTCCCTTAAACCCGATTATCCCTTACATCGGGTCCCTTACATCCGGATAATTTTAGCACTGTTAGCATAGCCAGCCAACTAAATATTTTAAATTTGTCCCTTTAGGCGGTTTTCCCTTAAATCAGGGTCCCTTATAGGAGGATTTGACTGTACAAGGTTTAAGTGTAAAATGCTTTAATAAAATATTTAATTTATTTTTTTTACTATGAATAGTGTGGGTCAGAAACAATTGGTCTGCCTTTCTAGGGCTGTGCTAAGAAAAAGTAAGATCCTGGTTCTGGATGAGGCCACTGCTGCCATGGATTTAGAAACGGACGATTTAATTCAGAAAACCATTCGAAGTGAATTCAAGGACAGCACTGTTGTCACAATTGCTCATCGATTAAATACTATTATGGACTCTACCAGGTTGTTTTGCCTATGTTTACATTTATACCTTGTTTGATATAAATTATTCCTAATGAAATAAGTATGGAGAGTTATTTTCTGCTATTTAATTTCTGCTAATATCAGAATAGGTAGAATCGCAAGTAATTTATCTTATTTGGATTCTATTTTTCAATTAATACAGGGTCATGGTGGTGGATAACGGTACCATTCGAGAATTCGACTCTCCTCAGAAATTGCTCAATAATACAGAGTCACAATTTTATGCGATGGCCAATGATGCTGGACTAATTTCAAATAATGCAGATTTAGAATAATTTATTGCATTTAGATTATTTTATTATTGGTTTGACTGCTAATTTTATTTGTTTTTAATCAACGTATTCCTACTCAGGTTTTCATTTTCAAGTAAACCGTGTGAGTGTATAATGATAACGAATGATGAGGCAGGCTATTTATTTTTTATGTTGACAAGTGCTGCGGAATTTCTAAACTGCACAAAGTACTAGGTAGATATTGATATACATACATGTTGACAGGGAACATTTTAATTTCTTAAAGTATAAAACCATTTTACAATAAATTTTCCAATCATTAATAATTAAATAATGAGTCATAAAAACTTATTAAAATCAGTAATTAAAAACTTTACTCAGCTCATCCTTCATGCGGCATTCGTCTTCGACATTCAGAATTAGGTATGTATTATCTTAACTAAACAGCTATAAAAAATGCATGTACCGTGTATGTACCGTGTCAAAAAACAATACTCTGAAATAGTATATCGTCTGTGAAGAACCAAAATGACCCATATCCAATTTAGGCTATAATCAAAATGAGCTATGTGGAAAAAAACATGAGAAAAATGGGTAAAATGTTAATTACGAGTTTTTGAAAAGCGGTAAATGTCCTATTTACATGTTTTTGAAAAGGTGCAAAATGTTTTAATTCTATGTATTCGAAAAGGTGCAAAAATTTCTAATTCCATGTTTTTGAAAAGATGCAAAAATTTCTAATTCCATGTTTGAAAAGTATAAAATGTTGTATTTATATATTTTTGAAAAGTGCAAAATGTTCTATTGAAATGCTTTCAAGACATATTTGAATATTTTTGTAGATAGTTAATATTGGTTTTAGCTAAAAATGGATATGGGTCATTTTGGTTCTTCACAGACGATATACAATACTAGTATTATGCCAGTAGCCTTGCCACTGAAAACCTAAGAAGCTGTTGCCATACTCTGTTGAACTGAAAATGTTAAATAGCATTCACTAAAAATTATTTAAATGAAATGAGCAAGCTGGCCACATTTTGTGTCACAAAATCCAAGAAATTTTAGTGTAGGCATTCTTTCCATCTTGTTAAATCCACCCACTTGGATTCCAGTGTTGGGGATCGACCCAACTTCGCGATCCATTTCAAAAGTAAAACGATCTTTTTGAACCATGATGATTCTTTTTCCCCAACAAAGTTTTCGTTGTAGGCTTTCTGACATGTTGAGTGAAACTAATATAGCGTTCTTGTATTGATTGACAAGCTCTGGTATTTGAAATGCCTTCTCGTAAGTAATTGAGTAGACCAAGGCACAGGAACAGCCAATACATATGCATTCAGAGACACAAGGAAAGCAAATTGGTCATGAAACTTAATCGCCCCAAACAATCCAAGAATTGAAATGGAAAGCAAAAACATCTTCAACCCAAATATGATTGCTGAATTGCTTAGGTTGAAGGAATGAATCAAAACTTGGAGCTGGCGACAGTCGTCAAATGCCACCTGGATTTTCAATATCTGTCCCAACCGGTGGTTAGGATTTCTGTGTAAAATGCAGTAAAACAATAAATTATAAATGAGTGAAAAACACATTATTAAATAGGTTGCAAAAATCAAAGTTATATATCCTCATACGTTTTCATCGTTTCTGCTCCAGTGTTAAGTCGTCGACTACATTTTTCAAAGAAGGTAAGCTGAATAAATATAATTATGTAAAAGTAAAATGCCTCAAAAAGTAGTGCATACATTTCAACTAAACTACATATTGTGTACGAAAATATTGTTTGGAGCTGAGATGGTAAAATATTGTAAAAAAGTGAGGGTGCTCTTGAATCCATTAAAACAAATGAAACAAAACCAATATATAATACAGTTGCCAAATGAGGGTAAAAAAGAAGAAGTTTTTGTTTAGAACAATTTCGTTATTTAAAAATTGGTTCAATATTCTTTCCAATAATAATTCCATTCCATACAATAATGGTGTCGTTCAAATGTGTCCAGAATTGAAGATCGACTTAAGAAAGCTGAAAAACTAAAGCCGATGGACAGTATACAAGATACTGAAAGGTGGCTTAAATTAAAACTTTCAATAGGTTGCAATATTTGGTTAATAAACACCCCACATTTATAACATGCACTCAGGACAAATAAAACCAAAAAGAAATTTGACATTATAATTTTCCACGCTGAAGAAAGCTTATGAATTTGTCCTGTTTTTTAATTAATATCAAATGGAACAATGCAAAGCTTTGGGCTAAGTTTGGATTGCTTTAAAATTGTCTTTACTAAGTGAGTTAGTCATTTTTAAAAAAAATCGATAATGAACAGTTTTTTAATATTTTCCTTGCAAATGTAAGTTGGTAACTGAGCAGTTTAAAAATAAATGGAAATATTCAATCAAATATGTAGTTGAGAATGGTATATGAGGTACCCAAGCAGAGTACAAAAATAAAGTGCGCCTTGACTGAAATTGATTGTCACATTTATAAAATATTCAAAGCTTCAAAGTTTCAAAATCTATTTTTATTTTTGCTATAGAAAGTAACAGCAAGCCATATGATTTCCGGGTTATGCCCTTTGATGTAGCACTTATATTATTTCCTAGATACATAATATGCATATACGATATTGACCTTTTGGCGTTACGTAATACTTGAACGGTCCCTGAAATAAACAGCATTACAGTCTATAGGAAAGCTCCCAGCCAGCGTATAATAGGTATCGGCCTTTATAGGAGACCCGGTATCTATTTGGGGCTTTACGATATAGTATGTATACGAATGGGACTGAACCAATAAAGCACGAGTTCAATTCGTGTATATCAACACTATAATAATCTTCAGTCCTAATGGAAATTGCATGAAGGTAATATACAAATATCCATCAAATGGAAATGGATATAGTATAGTCCAAGATCATTCTATGTAAATTATTAAGGCACAATTTTGGGGTTGTAAGAGCAACTGCCAGTTCAAGAATTGATGACTATAATATTTATTTTCAGTAGATAATTGTAGGCAATTTTCCTTTGCCTGGCATTTTGTGTGGTTGCCATTGCTATTTACAATTAATTATTTAAAATTGATGCCCTTATGTCACGCATTATAGTGATAGGCTAGTAAAAATATTTTTCACATACAGTTCAAAATGGGATATCTGCACAGTAATTTAGAATTTATTATTTAAGAATATTAATATTAAAAATAATTACTTATTGGACCACATGCAAACTTGCTACTATTACTTTTTTAATTTGTTATAAATAATGTATGCCCAAACTATTATGCAGTTTAATAAAACGTAAATCGAGCGAAAACAAATCCATTTCCGTTTATAATTGGCACTAATTTGTAGTCATTTTATTCAATATTTAACATTCAAGTCTGAACAGAGAAAACGTAAATATAAGTTTTTTTAAGAATAATTCAGCTAAACTAAATGTAGAATATATCGTCTGTGAAGAACCAAAATGACCTGTATCCATTTGTACCTAAAAATAATATCCACTATCTACACAAATATTGACATAATAATATGTCTTGAAAGCACTTAAATAGAACATTTTACACTTTTCAAAAACATGTAAATAGAACATTTTACGCGCCTCAAAAACATATGTAAATAGAACATTTTACACTTCAAAAACTCTTAATTAACATTTTACGCATGTTTCGCATTTTCTTAACAGACGATATGTATATATGTTTACTCATACATATATTAATACACATATACTAATTGAAATTAATTGATATGCAATGAGAAAAAGGAGTAAAAAAGTAAATATTCGGTTTCAATTTTGATTCTCCTATTCAAAATCCGTTTACTTCTCGTGAACAAACTGAACATAAGGTGCAATGGATCCAAAACACAATTCAGCGTGATCTGTGACAACACCTGTAAACCAATCTGAAAGTAAAATAAAACAAAAATGCGACTATATTAGGTTAGATGCAGTTACTAATCACTAACTACATAACTGACTTGGGAATTTTAAACCGCATGTGAACATTATTATTATGATGTAATAACTGAGAATTTAAAACTTAATTATACGTAGTAAAATTATTGGGTTCAGGTACCTTCTTCCCTGTAAGATTCTGGGTCGTAGGAAATAATAAACTGCGTTCTGAGCATCTGCGAAAAAGCATATATTCCGGTCACACGAGACGCAAATTCAACCAAACATTTCTTAGAAAACTTCAATTTCAATTCCTTCAAATCTGTAAAATAAACAATATTTAGAATAATTTCTAACTACAAACAAAAGAAAAACAACCATACTATAATATGTAATTATGAATATGTTAAAAAATGATAATTCTCAATGCACGATAATAATCCTGTCTACATTAATGTGCAATAAATGGGGAAAATTCTTTTTCTTACGCGTTAAGTCACAGAGGGAGGGTGCTATTCGTAGGGATTTTAGGCTTTCAGCGTCATTCAAGGATTCAGAAAACTCTGCTGTGCTCAAATTAACACACATTTCAAGAGAGAAGCCCGTAAAGAACTGGTCCATAAAAGTGCTCGTGTCATTCCTAAACGAAACACTGGAAGTAAAATTAATTTCAAGGAATTCCACTGATGGAAACAGGAGCCACAATGAACTATTGAAATTCTTGAAATCTTTGCAGTTCATTTTTATCACGCGAAGATTCGGGAAACATTTTGAAAGGATAGTTGAGTCAGAATTGTCCGGCAAGATTGAATTCCAAATTTCCAAAACTTCAACTTTCGGTAGGCAGTTCTTGACAGTAGTGCCATCGCTGTCCAAATTAAATTGGAAGAAACGCATAATATTTCTTTCAACACTTAAATTAATCACACTAAGTTTAAATAAACTAGGAAAACATTTCGGTGCAGACATTCCATCTTTAAACAAACAATACGCTTGATCCTCATCGATAGGTTCTTCCAATAGGCTCTGGTTTAGCAGAAGAGGGTTAATCAGTACAAGAGATTTTAAATTTTCCATACGGAAGATTCTCAGCTTGTTTTGATATTGACTTGGAAAGATGGCAAATTGCAGATGTTGTAGCGTATCTTTGGAAGACTCTACTATTGAATCTAAAATCGGTAAACATGTAAATGATTTGGGTACACACAGGGTTAGTTTGGATAATTTTGGGTATAATCCAGCGAATTGCTGTAGTTCAGAACAATGCCTTTCAGTATTTTGAAATATTGTGTATTGAAAACTTCGAATAAGGTGGGCTTTTCCTTCCTTTAGAAGTTGCAGTAACGAACTAATACCAACATTTTCGATGGAGGTCAACTTTGGGAGGGAAGAGAGTAGCTGCTGCATAGTTTGGCTATTGCAATAACGGTTGACGACAAGCGATTTTACTGGAATAAATGAAGTCGATTTTGCCTCATTCACTTTTTTCTCATTTCTTTCTTTTGAACCAAAATAAGTTACTCCAGTTAAGTCCAGGCACTTGATGTTTGGTGTGTAGGCGGAGAGAATATCCAGAAATGGCTGCAGGGCAAGAAAACCATGAGGACAGAGCGTTCTTATCTTGTCTCCATGAAGTTTGAAGAATCTGAGTAAATCAGGGTGGTCGTAGTAAACAACGCTTGACCGGTCTGGGCGAATATGTATGTGAAAATATGACGCTGGAAATTTTTGTGAAATCGACAATAAATCGATAAGATGCGTCAAAAACAAAATCCTCTTCTTGCCTCCATGTCGACAAAAAAAGGACCTGATTCCATTAATAATAGGAGTGTAATCGTCTTTATCCTTGTCTTTAACGGCCGGAGTTTGTTTATTATCTAGAGCAATGTAACACTCATCCCTTCGGAGTAAAGCTGAGGTGGCCGCGTCACGTCAAGTTGTATTCACCAATCGGAAGTTCAACAAGTCTTTTGTACACAGGCACATATTGCTAAAAATGAATGAGAGCTCCTAAAAAAGAAATTTTTCCATGATTAATAGTTTGTTTTCCTAAAGTGTCTATAATAATGCATATTTATGAGTGTTTTATGTCTGAACTCAAAGACCGCACATACATCTTTACCGAGCTCAGTTGATGATATAACCGGTGCCGACATCCCGTCATGAACATCTTTGGATGGAGAGTTTTTAATTTTCTTCGTTTCTGGCTCGAGCTCAACAACATCCTTACTGTCATATACGAAATCCATTGAACATCGAACGTCAAAAATATCTAGTAGTTATATGCACTTGAAAAATTGGCCGTGAATTCCACACTGGAAAGACAACAAAGAAATTACAACAATATTAACGATGTAGTAGTTGTCCCTGTACAAAATGAAAAACAATTCAAGATAAAATTATTCTTGGTACTAATTGTTGAAGGACCAAGTTTTCACTGAACAAAAAGGAATTCAAATATTCGATATAAAATGTAAATAGCGCTCGTCCCTCGTGTTACGTTACGTCCACTATTGATTATAAACTTTAGAACTATTATTGACCATTATTGGTTTTGGCTACCCGTCCGTCAAGGTCAGGTCAAACCACTCATCGTATCGTCATCAAAACTGCATTGTACTGCATTCTACTATTAACAGTCAGTGGACAACCGCCAACAATGCTAATTGCTCAGCATTTAGATTTAAATACATGAAAGTATTTAAAACTATAATTGCTGGGGAATCAAAACTATAAACCTCGAGGGTGTATATATAAATGCTCAGCTGATCCAAGAGAATTCAAGAGCGGAATGAAATTATTAAACGCTGTACATGCATTTAAATCTAAATACCGAGTAATTAGATATAATGATAGTCCACTGATGACTGACTGATTAACTATGCCACGCGACGTAATTATCGGTAATTACTTATTAATCGTATAAGTAAAGAACTGCGGGCCGCTAATATTTCAATGTTTCATCATACACATAACGGTTAAGTCCAAACGAAAGTCAAAATAATTAAAGAGTAAGAATTTATATAAGTATGTTAATTTTACTGAATTTAGTTACTTACAGTTTATGTAAACGCAACACAATGTACTCGTTTCATTAGTAAAATCGATCAGCTATATTAAATTGAAAACCCTATATGGAAATCCACGGATGACAATCACAGATGACCGCAATGATCACATCAATCACGGATGAAGGACGGCTGATGATTGATGATGGTGGAAGACCTTATTTATCACCAGTCAGATTCAAAGCCAATGAATAAACGAATTAATAAAAATTGGAATTATTTACTCTCCCACATCCACAACTTTAACTATTAACTACCACAACCACAATCACAACAATTGGCTGGAGAACTTGACCTGGTAAGGTCAAAAGGCACGGATAATATAGTAATCAAAATATCTGAGAGAATTATTATCAGTTTTCCTTTTTTCCTGCTGAGCACAACTTCTCAGCAACTATTCTTAATAATGCATTCCATGTGCTGTGTCGTCGCTGTGCCTATTTGATGCCAGTATTTTACTCGAGCCCTTTTCTTTGCAGCTGATACTAACAAAGAAGCATTTATCCTTAAATCTTCGCTTCTCCGTTTTCTCCGCATAATTTAGACTCTTTGCTTTGATCTTTGATGCCCACGTTTCAGGTGTAGTGTTGTATTTTGCGTGCAATCGTCCGTCACGCTTTTGCTTTGGCCTGTCCTTAACTTTTAGTAAAGTTTTTAATTTGTAAGTTAAAAAATCGAGCCTAAAACCTACCATCAAAATCTTTCCGTATTCCGTATGCTTTACAATTCATTAAAGGGGCACATCAAATTAAAAGTTCAAATTCGTTGATGGTATTTCACATTTGGAGTCTGGTGAGTCTGAACTAAATCTCTCTGGAACTTTTTTCGGTGCTTGAAGGATATTTTACATATATGATAATAACTTGTCTGAATTTTATTTTCTAATGAAATTATGACGCGGTAACGATGGTGGACTACGGCGGAAGCGGAAGTCCAGTGAATTGAGGTCGGTAGACCTGAAAACTCTGTCTCGTGTCTGGAAGCTTGAGGGAGTTTTTACTGCATTGTCCAGCAAATTTCTGTTAGGGGTCGTCCGTAAATGATGTCATCGGTAGGGTGAGTAGCTCTAGTCAGGTAATGACTACAGGCAACTGTAAAATGATGACGTGAGGGTGGAAGTGGTTTTGAAAAAAAAGATAATTTAAATTACATCATTTTTGGACGATCCCTTAGCATAAAACAAATCCAGAGGCTAGTGAAATAAAGAATGAGACTTTCTCGGCAGTCAGTCCCGTGTAGAAATTTAATTTTTTTTCCTGCACAAATAACGTGTCGGTTTATGCACAAAACTTGTGGCGAAAAATGACTGCTTTTTAGGCACAATTGATTGTGCAGTTTAAATCATGCAGGATTCAAACGTGGCGAAAAATGACTGATTATTGTGCACATTACGTTATGCATAATTTATCATGCACAATATTTTACGCACAAAAAAGTCCGATTCAAAAATATTATCACGGTTCCAGTTTCGAATCCACGACCTCTGATGTATACATTGTAGCTTTAACCTTTACGCCACTTGTGTTTGTTAGAAATGTAAGGATTATTTTTCGTACTAATACAAATCGAATATTTTTACTAAGAATTACAGCAATTTTTCAAACATTTGATTCATTTTATATATTTGTAATCAAATTGTATGTTAATTTGGTATTAAATTTTCATATAAGGTCAATCATTCCATGGGTCAGCACATTCAAAAGGTGAATAATCAAGATTTTGCATTTTTTTCTAATAAAACAGTTTTTTAGTAAAATTCTTAAATGTGCTGAAATTTAAAATGTTAGTACACTAGCTTAAAGTCATATTTAAGGCCAAGGGTCAAAGGTCATATCTGATTTTGAATTAAATTATTTGCATAAATGTGCATGCAGGTTATGTCATGCATGTTATTTTATGCATGTTATGTTATGCATGTTATTTTACGCACATAAACACATGGTGTAATAATTGTGCACAGTTAAAACAAATTATTTGTGCATAAAATTTTGTTCACAATCATTGTGGATAAAATATTAGGCAAAGAACGAGGTATGCAGAACTAGACACATTATTTTGTGCACAGACTATTCTGCAATAGCGGTTATGTCGCGTTCTGCACAACACGACACATATTGTTTTACACGGGGTATATTACGTCGTAGAAGATATGACTAGTCGTAGAAGGCTTCCTTTGCCTCGTGGTGTATAATTAGCTCTGTGATTAATACACCGGTTGGTGGGACCGTAAATACTATATATTTGATGATTGATGATATAATCCAATTTTTATATCGTGTTTAGGGCTAGAGTGTAATTATGTACCTAAAGGGGTACCTAAGTATCATACTTTACGTGTATCATTTAGTTTGGTGTTTGAAGTGAAGTTGAAAATTACAGATATATCTAGCCTATAGGTATTTGCTAATTATTCTTATTATTTTGTCCGTTTGGTTTACTTTGTACCTAGGGATTTAATGGAATTTGTATGTAACAGTTGAATCTGTTTGCCACTGCATTAGTATTGCAAATCGGAGAGAATTATTATGGGCTTTAAGACCACGTTCACTGTCATTTTCATCGCCAAGGTAAAAGCCCTAATGTTGAACCTGATGGGTTTTATTACTCATACATGGCATTACTTATACATAATTCAACATGGACCAAGTAACATTATGATTACAGAGTTACTTTAACGGATTTTCAAAACACGTGAGTATACTAAAGAAACAAAATTGACAACCTTCAATTCTCAATTATGGCTAATTCCGTTCTCCGATTCGCACTAAATGCAAAATTGACCAATCTCCATTACTGAGTTAAACAGTTTATAATTTTTTAGTTTTTCAGCACTTTAGACAATGAGCGATAAAAAACACCTACTTGCTTAAATTCTGCCGAAAAAAATATACACAACTAAATACGTTAAAAATAGAGATGGGCAATTTTGTTCTTATTGCTCATTGGAGAACGACGATTTTACTTCTTCAGAGAATTTTTAATTATTATTATCAATTAGGCCACGAGGCAGTTTATTCATAATTTACGCTTAATAATTTAGCTCATATACATTGAGAAACAGTAATTATACCTTACAAGCGAATTACAACGATGCATTTTAAACGGGTGATGTTTTGTTTTGCCTTCTAAACGGTAATACTAGCAGGAAGTAGTAATTTAAGAGTTGTTATTACATACCTATATACCTACATACATTTTGAATGCAATACATTATGGTAAGTACAATAGCATGTTGTACTTAAGTAGTTTCGACTGTGACCTATCTATTTTGTATTTAGGTAATTAGTCCTGTAACCCCTAATATATTATAGCCCAGTGCAGGACATAATTGGCGATAGTTCCGGTACCGTGCGTCAGTAATATGGTCAGCAATTCTGCTCCGGTACAGTTTCTCGCTAACGAGGTTTCAGTCAATTCTGTGAACACTCTGTATTCTCTGTAAAGCCGAATAGTTTTATGGGGACATGGACCTGTTCAGATTATTAAAATCTTCGAAATATTCTTTTAAAAGCGTCCTCTTAACAAGGACTCAGAATCCACACCCGGAACTTGGATCATACATTTACTGTCTCAAGATATTGTACAATTGGACAGCTGTATTCCTGGGATCTCCGGTGTATCTCCGCTATGATCAAGAAACCAAGGTTTACGTCGTCCAAAAGTGTCACTACTTACAGCGGGTAATTAATTAGTTGAAATTATAGATATCATATTTATAAATACAAAAAATACATTCAGTCGTCACAATACAGTAAAACTAAACGTAATTACATACAATGAAATATCGTCAGTAAGGAATCAAAATGACCCATGGATTTCTAATTTATTTAAACTACATTTAAACTGAGCAATGTCAAAGAAACACTATACATATAACTGCGATAAATTCATAAAAAATTTAATTACCAGTTTTTGAAAAGTGCAAAATGTTTTATATGTACGGTTTTGAAAATTGCAAAATATTCTAATTACAGTTTTTCGAAATGTGAAAAATATTCTAATTACAATTTTTCAAAATGTGCAAAATGTTTTATTTGCATGTTTTTAAAAAGTGTGAAATTCTCTATTTACACGTTCAAATAAAGGGCAAAATATTCTATTTAAATACATGTTCTGGAAATGTGCAAAATGTTCTCTTTACATGTTTTTTTTTCAGTGTAAAATGTTCTAAGTGCATTTGCTTCTAGGATAATGTTATTTTAATTTTTGTGTAGATAGTTGCCAGTGCATTTCATTTTTAACTAAAATTGGATAAGGATCAAGACATCACTGGCGATATACCGCTACATATTTTTAGAACACTTTTGCCTGAATCTCTTTTAATTACGGTCGATCATTATAATCATATGTAACAACTTATATCTGTTCCATTTTAGATTGCATGTGCATTCGCTACATTCTGCACCACGATGTCAGTCATCTCAAAACTTCACTTTGCTGGGAAAACCGTTATTGAGAATAGCAGTTACATTGTAGCATATTTTGATTTTTGTAACGAGTGCGTCCTGAACATTTTCATTTATGCTCATGTCTACATTCATTGGTATCAACTGAATCTCCTGGCTTCCTTCGTCGAGGTCCTCCAGACAACGTCACTCATCAAATACTGTGTCACCCCAACGTGGAAGGTATGTCATTAATACGTGAAATGGGAAGGTTAATTAATAATTAATGCTCGAGCATTTCAATTTAATTGCAGACAAAATTCCTCACTACGTTTCTATGCGCCATCTGCATATATCTACCCACAGTCTGGTTCATAATGTACTACGGCTATGACTTTACGAGTTTTGAGGGAGCACTCAGGTCAAGTCAAGTAAATGCAAAACAAATCTTTTGGTATTGGCGTTCGGGGGACGGCTGCAATAACTGTACGACCACCGGGACCGGGGCCGGTGCGGGTAACGAAAACGATGGGAATGTTGACGATGCTCCTGCCCAGCTCCCATGGATTCTTTGTGTGGTAGGAGCAATTGGAAGATATCACAATGGATATTTAATTCATTTGACAATTGACGCATTCTGCTTGACGAATATGTTCATTGCCTACTTTGTGGTTCATGACTATTTTGGAGCACTCAATAAGGAAAGGGGCTTAGCGCCTCAGGAGGTTACATTGCGTTGGATTTTATGCACATCTATAATACACACACATCGTCTGTGAAGAATCAAAATGACCCATATCCATTTATCCATTTTCAACTACAAACAAAATGCACTATCTAGAAACACAAATTACAATAATATTATAATGTTCCTAAAAGCATGTAAATAGAATATTTTGCACTTTTTTAAAACATTTAAATAGAACATTTTGAACCTCTTAAGAACTCGTTATTACCATTTTGTAAGCCCCAATCTCATTGAGTGCATTTTGACATAGCTCATTTTAACTCAATCGTATATACTGGATATGGTTTATTTTGATTCGACGCTTACGAAATGTACCAGAGATCGTCTACAAATGACTTTTACGAAACATCATCATTTTTAGGACCGTATGACCCCCCTGTCATCAGCTTAATCATTGCGTTAATGGCTTTCTTTAATATGGGATATTGTCAGTGGCTAAGGATGCCCATAGACCGTACCCATGACGTCATTTGTGGACGATCCCTAATAAAACATCTTGTAATAATATGTAAAACTTGCCTATTCTACAATATCTGTACTGTACATATTAAGTTAGCTAATTATTTAGACTTTTTTGCAACGCAGGTTTTGGACACACTGGAAGACTTTAAAATTCTAATGAAGAAACTCAATACATTTTCATGTGTGTACACGCTCAATTTCATAGGGATGACTTTGACGTATCACTCCGTTCACTTGTTCGATTTCCTCAATGAAATGGTCCTAATTTGGAAAATATCAAGCTACTTTTATTATAGCTTCGTTCTGATTTTCTACACTCTACCGCAAGTCCTACTATACCAAGTATGACTTGATTAATTCATTACCTACTTAGCATAATTACTTAATTAACTTACTTATTATTACTCATTAATTAGAGTTTTTAAAGAGTAAATGATAACGTAAATAAGTAGGTAAGAAGTTACAGTACACCAAATGCATAAAAACTAGATTAATTTAAATTTGAATAACTTTTTATTCTGAAATGTTATGTTAAAGACAAGACAGCTCAGGAAATGGCTGCGATTGAACGATAATTGCATTAAGATACCACACAAGGATTTAAACTCGATTCTGTATGATTTACTGGACTTTCAATTCGGGATTCGAGGTGGTGGATTCTTAATTCTGAACAGCAGCTTTTGTGGAACGGTATATTGCATAATTAACAATTATAGCACTGCAAGTGCCAACCTAATTTTACTAATAACTACTAACTAGCCCATAAATCCATAGATGTCACCTAATCTTTAAATGTCTTTATAATTTCAGACGATTGGTAACATGGTATCCTACTCCATGCTAAATATGCTTAGCAAGAAGGATTAAAGGCTTTCAAAAAAATTAAATGTATTTACTATAATAAGTACCACCTCGTTTTCTTAATTTTATAATTTGGTGTACAACAGTATTAGTTAATTCTTGGTTTCATAAATGCGGTGCAGCAGTTGACAGTTGGAGAACACATTTTTGCTACTTGTTAAGTAGAATGTGAGAAGATCATTTTTGTGAACCTTTTTAGATTTCGTGTTATTCGCACAGTAAAAATGCTCCATAAATGCTGAATGCAATAAATTATGATAAGCGCAATACCATACGCTACTTAAATAGTTTCTAATACAACGCGGGACGTGAACATTTGAGTTTAATTACAACAACGGTCTTCAATACAACACGGGTGATAGCAGCGACCATTTGCATTCTGATTTGTAACAAAATAGTTTTTAATACTACTCAATTTTTGCATTTTACGTTTCTAAACCTCTACCTAATAAAGTATTGTTAGGTCACTGCGTATTAAAATGAAAAATGGGTTTTGTATGTAAAATATTTCACCAAACCAATGCAAACTTATTGATTTTAAATACAACGCGGATATTTATTACAGCGCTGCTGGTTCCTAATACAGCGAGCAGTTGTAATACAACGACCAGCGTTGTATTAGAAGATATACGGCACTTTTATACTATGCATACATATACAAATAAATTCATTACGTTACGTAATATATGCCAGCACGACGATCCAGTTGTGAGCAGATAGAAGGTAATGAATTCAACGCATCGCTGAGCTACTACACCAGGGTGTAAAACTCCTTTGGTCGAAATACTACGTAAGTCAGATTTGTAAAATATTCTTCGCCCAAAAAGTACCTAAAAGTCATAAGTCCC
>JAQFZE010000962.1:0-20861 GCA_034695245.1 Dicyrtomina saundersi | reverse complement strand
CTACCTCTCGAGGTTTATTATATTTATTGTTAGGTTGGGTTTGGGGGAGAAGGGGGGGGGGAGGGGGTAGGAAGAACTGACACTGACTGGAAATGGTTAGGTTATATTTTCCCCTCGGCGGCCACGCCCACGGCGGGTGAGAAAAATATAACCTATACGTTTTCAGGCAGCTTTTGGAGCCTAGTTCAGTGTTACTTTAGGTTCATCGGCATAAGATACTGTTTTGCAGTAGATTTATTTATTTCTTGTCAATCTATATTCAATATTCAATGAGCTTTAAATAAAAAAATATTTTTTTGGACATCACTTACTGGCCTGGCCATCACTAACCAAAGTTGGCCGTCACTTACCGGCCTGGCCATCCCTTATCACGAAAACCCCTTCACTTACATCGCTTAAAAATCCATTTTACAGAACCAGTAGTTGAATTTAAATTTTTAAAAGTCATTTGGTAGCCTGGCTTAAGAAATACAATTAGAAATTAACAAACACGAGAGTTGGTGAATTAAGCACTTTGTCACTATTAGTAGCTGTATGGATAACTATACATGAAATATGAGACGTGGATATGGTATCAGTAGATCATCTAGTTTTAAAGTGAAGAACCTTGTACTTTTGAATTGATTTATCCATGCTGCCTGTGTCTGCCGAATGATATTGTGAAACATTGAAGCATTTTGATCCAATGAAACAGTGGGAATACTAACGCATAATTCCTGTTCAAACAACATTCGAAAATGATCTATACATTGTTACATTTCGTAGCGAACATGAATTTTCAAATCGCGTTAAGTCCACACTTTATCCGCTGCACTTAATGCGTTTTGCTAACAAACTCCTAAATTGTTGAACTGCAGATGTGAAATGTTGCAGAGCTTTGCCATACTGGATTCCTGATAATGTTTCCTTTATAGTTCGTGATGAATTTAGCCATGTTGGGTTGGTGCTTTTAAATTAAATTGTTCGTTTTTGTTATACGTTGGGCAGCGCTTTTAACAATGATACTTGTAATAACACGAATTGTTGCATTGCTTTTTGTGATTTTGCGAACGACAACATTTCGTGTTGATAAATCGCAATGGTTTTTCTCTCTACGTACTTTATGGATGTGATTTTGTGAGTGGGATATTTCAAAAGTAAGTACGACTGTAAACCTTACGCCGAACCTAAACTGGAAGTGCGTGGAAGTTTACGGGTCATACATAAATGGCTTCGACGGGAACCATCCACCCTATCTTGTCACCCTCTTAAGCACTGTTAAGCAATGTTATCATTAACATGGGGTGTCCATTTACCCCCCCCCCCCCTCCACGAGGGTGATACCATTTATGTCCGATCTCTTGGTGGAGCGTGGACCATACGCGAGCAGGGGTCTACTGGAAGCTCTTGTAGTGTGTAGCAGATACTTTCGGAGCGCAAGTTAGAGGAGTGTCAAACGTACACCCGTACGCGTATAATACAATCCTTGTTATATTGGATATTATATATTACTTTGCTTCTTCCCATTTTCGCAAGTTCGGCTTGGGAAGTCGGAAAAACTTCTATGGCTTTCCACTATGCTTATTCGATTGGTGGTAAGTCTGAAATAATGTTACAATTAAAAATAATGCAACCTCTAACTTATAACTGTAACATGTAAAATGTAACGTACTATGTACATGAAATCGATTATAAATCTACTGACTAGTGAATCCAGTCTGTCCTGGTGGCTGGTGGCTCTGTCTGTGCTGTATAAAAGTATAAAAAATAATAAAATCAAATAATAATTGCCTTATTGTTGAAGTTGAAAGTCTGGTCTGGTCACATGCATTCAATTCACACAACGAATCGAATTCTCACTAAAATTTCAAAAGCAAAAGTGATAAGTGGAAGCTGGGGAAGTCTGTATTGCACAGTCGCTGCTCGCTCGTATCCTCTAACCTAACGAACGAGCGTTTATACTTGAGTGAATTCATTTTTCGTAAGTAACATTTACTAAATATATTTAATTAGGGATGCCAGATTTCAAATTTCTCAAACCAGGACATTTTGTACGAACATAAATTTTGACTTCCCCCCCCCCCTCCTTCTCAAATATCAGAAAAAATATGTTATCAGGATGGCTCTACATACAAATTTATGACGCCATAATTACAACTTCCAGAAATGACAATATTTGGTGACATTATGTTATATTACGGCATATAATTTAGAAACTGAAATTAAATTATTTTTATTTTTTTACCTACTATTTAATAAAGACTACGACCTGAAGGTAGGGTGCTTTTAGTTTAAATATAATTTTTTTATTTTTCGTTATTATACTTCGTCGAGAGGATCTGGTTGATTCAAGTAAATTGTTATTATTTCAAAACAAATCATGCACTTCTAAGCAAAGCACATTTTTGAAATTTCAATAAGCAATCTGTTACGCTGATCAGTCCAGATTTGTTGCATCAAGCAAAAAAATTTTGGTTGTAGGATTTTTCCTACCCAGACTTTTGCTACCCACGAACAAATCTAAGACTTTTCCTACTATAGGAATATTAAAACTCAGGAGCTTAAGGTATTTTTATTTTTGAGATCAAAGTGCCTTGATATGTATGATTTAGGCCAATTGTCTAAAACCAGGACATTTGACCTCCTGGTCGACCTCTGACCAGGAGCCAGGATATTCAGTCTGAAACCAGGACTGTCCTGGTCAAACCAGGAGATCTGGCATCCCTAGTTCAAACTAGATTTTCTGTTGCTTTTTACAGCAAACTGCAAAATATGCAAAATAAACAGAAAATCTGGTATTAGTAGTTAATGATGAACAAAATAGTTATTATTAAGTGTTTAGTCAGTCCAGGTAATTATGAATATTTTTGATGTAAATTAAAAAGCCTATTTTTTATTTTAGTTTGGAAAATCTGCCTCCAACACTAGAAGCAGAAGACAGCATCGAGCTTGGCGCCAGTGGAGAAACACCATCAGAAATAGAAGGTGAATTTAGTGGTGATGGCGATGGTGGTGTTACTGGTGATGACTCAAATCTCCAAATCCAAACGATTATGACGGCGACATGCGGAAATAAAAATTTGGAAGGTTTCAACGAAATGCATGATGAGGATGAGGTCGAGGAAAAGGGCTTTCTATGGGATGGCGAAGGCGATGCAGACTATGACCCTGACGTCCATAGGTTAGAACGAGAGATTCTGGGTCTGACAGTGCAAATTGAGCAGGGGACGAACACTATTCAGGAAAAATGGTAAGTTAATTGACATTGGTCAGATTATACAGTTTAATTATTCATCTTAACTAGTATAAATACCCAAGTGTACTACAGCCCTATAAAATAGCTCCGCGGCAAATTGCAGTGTTTGTCCGCAGTTACCCGCCAAAGTTCAAAATATGCGATTTTATTGCTATGTTACCGTTATGAAACCGTTGTGTATGTTAATACCAAAAGTGTATATTTCTTGTATAGGGAAAAAATGGACCAAATTGGAAGACATCAGGAGGAGGCAGTCAAAGGGATTCTGTTGAGGAAAAATTTGAAAAATTGTAAACGCGACCTCCAAAAGTGGATTCGGGAGCTCATTAACAAGAATAACTTCCTCCAAACACGAAAAGAACACCTTCAGCTCGAGGTTTTACGACTCAAAAAACCGATCATGGTAAATTGCTAACTTTAAATAATTTTTTAAAAACTGATTATTATATTTACATTTATTATTATTAAAAATTACGATTTAAAATTTGTTAGCTTCAGAGAATGAATAGTGAGATTCCAACAGCAGTGCTTCGTGTTTGAGTAATTTGAATTTATTTTTGTCACAGGAACCTCCACGAAGATTAGGGACACCCAGATCCCAAAGTTGGGAAGACCGCTATTTTGAAGAAGACCCCGACGAATACCAATTCCATCTGTTTTAAAGATGAACCGCAAGAGATAAGGAAGAAAGAACATTGACTGAGAAAAAAACAGATTGCTATTTAAATCTATGAATTAAAATGATCGCAATATAGCATCGGGATCGGACAGCAGACATTAATTGGTTTCTACATATTTTCTTCTGTATGACTTCAAACAGTACAAAAGTGAAAACCGAAGATATTCGAAGACGCCAAATTAAAATCGAGAATTAAAGAAAATGAAAAAAATATTTAATTTTTAAAATATGCTAATTACGTTCTGATTGTAGCATACCTAATTACATATTTTAGTGGTACTAGCAGTGATTTTTAACATGATCCCTTCTCATTAGAAGCCATGCTTATTTTATCTGTATTTTTTATCTAATATTATTACAAGGAATGATTGAATTTTTCATGTAATGACATTATTCTCCTTTTCTACACATAATACTTCTGTTTTTATGTATTTTATGAAACTACCTGAAAAAAACTGTTAACTCTGCTAACTTCTGAATTATACTACAGTTTTTTTTTCAGACATTTGAAAGGTCATGCTGTCAATTCGTAGATCAGAACTGTCGCAATTCCTGCATTATTATGCAGCCGTGATTTTATAGCCAGACACATTTTAGATAGAGAAAAAAATGGAAAATATTATTTCCAGAGTAACTAAAATTGGAATGGGAATGTGAAATGTGACTCAGTTTCTGACAAACTTGATTATTAATAAACATTGTTTTAAAAAGTTTTAATATTTTAAGGTAATATTTAAAAATATTACAAGAATGAAACAAAAATATTATTAAATCAGTCGTAACACGTTTTACTGGATTGTTAGGTTTTGCGCAGTGCAGTGCAGCGCTCAGATTCTTAAACACTACAAAAACTTGCTATGCTATAATATAGCTGCTACTACCAGCGCAAGCCAAATGCCAGCCATTTCTCTTCGATTTCGTTTCGATAAATTATTTATTTTATTCCAATTTAATAGCATTATTTGTATTATTAATAATAGTTTAAAAAATATAAAGCTAATTTACGCAGCACACAAGTTATAAATAAATTCCCTGCCCAAGAATACCACTTTTACCATTACATTCCTTATACATTTTATACTATATACTTTCGTATCCATATAAATTCAGTATTCAGTTTTAGTACACTACACTTCTTAAAATATTCTTAAAATGGTAAGCAAAAAAGTTGTTTCCACCTGTGCACGTACATAATTAATTACTATACCGCTACTATGTACTCTGTACCGATATACATTCAAAATGTTACACGGTCAACCGGTCCGGTCCAGGTCCGGTTCCGGGCAGCCGTAGCCGTAGTGGCGCTACTCATATCACTTATTTTAATTATTGTCAATTAACTGTGTGTTTAACTGTTTAGAGAAAGGCAGTGATAGATACAACACTAATTCTTCTATCAACAATTTTCACTACTAATTTCGTGTACACTGGTGTCAGTGCAAGTTTAGACCAGGACTTTAGCCTTCTTGACCTTAACCAAGACTTTGACTATTCGTATAATTACGATATTATCGGAGGAGCTGTGGATGACCCATTGGACGACCTCGACACTGACGACCCCGACGCGGGTCATAACCCCCGTCTTATAAGGGATTTCAATCCAATCGTATTAAAGGCACGGGATCAAAGTTTGTACTTGGAATGGATAAGAGCAAAAAAAGTGACAATGTCAACCGCGCCATGGTTTCTACTGCTACCATCTGTGGACGTCGGGCGCGGGATTGTTACCACAAGTGGTGATGCGGTCTTTCCAAAAGATTGTTACTTTGTAAATAATTAATTTTTTTGTTATTTTGAATGCTATTATAAAATATATAAATAATGGCATATTAGCATACTACCAACACATATTTGCCAGTAGCTAGAGTTTTTATTTGTATTGTTTCCTTTCTTTCAATATCGTCATTAATTTGTAGGAAGCGCCTTCCCTGATTGTCAACGCTGTTCTGGGGCTCATGCGGAAAAGAAATAAATATATAATGGATTTTACTCGAGGTGGCTGCTGTTTGGTATGTGTCAATTCCCCATTTATTTCCGTCGCCTCTAAAGTTATATTTAAAAATGATGTTTTTTTAAATATTTAAGGGATCGCCCATAAATGGTGCCACGGGTCTAGAGTCAATGGGTCTGCTTGAATACTAAACATATCTTATGTTCAAAATATCCATTTACGAAATGGTCAAGCTGATGAAAAAGATTGATCATATCATAGGATAGTAGGACCCAAGAAATATAAATATTTTGATGACATCATTAATGGAC
Source organism: Dicyrtomina saundersi (assembly GCA_034695245.1). Lineage (NCBI taxonomy): Eukaryota > Metazoa > Arthropoda > Collembola > Symphypleona > Dicyrtomidae > Dicyrtomina > Dicyrtomina saundersi. The sequence continues at coordinate 14,685 of JAQFZE010000962.1, read as the reverse complement.
GACCCCGTATCTATGTCAAGTCACTTGCCTCACAATTTATGCTTTAAATGGTGAAATGGTAACCTTTAGATATTTATATGTATTGTTTATTTTGTTGTTTAATTTTGAAATTTAAAATTTTAGCCCTCATCCGGGAGTGAATGCGGGAACTATATACACAAATATGATAAGAATGGAAAAAAGATCCCTCGCCTTGCGCTTCATAACACATGACATGAATTCTCCAATTCTCGATAGTTTGAATCTAATGACTTACATTTTTGATTTACTATTTTCTAATAAAAGTGTGGACATTAGTAATAGTTAAATAAGTCAAAATTGTTTATTTCAACATTTCCCGTCACCCACACGTCAACCCATGCAACATTTTGGTTTGGCATGAGTTACAGAATAATGGTGTTAAAAGATAAGAATTCTTCTATATTGAAAAGATAACATGTTGGTAAGTACTAAGTATTATTATAAAATCTTCAATATTGTTCAATTTTATTATATTACCTTTTACTTTGCATTCGCCGCAGTGGTAAATATCAAGGGTAACAGTCACAGTGTTAGGCAGGCATGAACTTATTCCTTCTGGGAATATTCCCGGCAATATTCAATGACTCTACACTCTACTCTACTACATTTCACTGCATTTATTTATTTATTGTCTCGACGTTCCCCAGTTTATGACAATTTTGTACTGCTTTATGTCGTTTAAGTATGTTGTATGATTAGGTTATATGGATAAGTCCTAAAAAGCTCCCTGTTTAACGCAATGTTAAATACGTCACGAAAGGGGGAAAATTCCTACGTACTCTTTAGCTATCTAACTAGTAATAAAAGAAGATAACAAAGGTCGGAGACAACGGTGAAAGACATGCGTAAAATTTTTATTAAAGTAAAATAAAGCTTGGAATCACTGAATAAGATTAGAATTTCATCTCACGGGCTTTTTACTTTATGTTAAGTTATTGGTGTTTTGTATGTTTTAAAATTAAAAGTTTTGAAAATCTAAAACAATTTTAGATTTATGAAGCTGCATGTAATAACCATTGGTCTGTTGCAGTACCTGCAGAAAACAATGGTCTCCAAAAACTAAATTACAGCAAATTGAGCAAATGTACTTACAAGAGAATCACGCTGCATTGGCTGCATATTATGTACTCTCTTGATTTCAAAAACTATACCCCACGCTTGATTGTGAGCGAACGGAGCAAAATGCAGTCGAGTTATTTTGGATCTGTAGTAACCAAGTGCGGCCTAATTCATTATGGGTATTGTTTTCAAAATCGAAAGTATATTATGTTGCGTGGTTCCCTTGTTGGTAAGTTATTTGGGCTGTCGAAAAGAAAGAAAATATTCACGTATTATTTTTAATTTATCACTGACGATCGATATGTCATCTATGAAGAATCAAAATGACCCATTTCCAATTTATAATAGAATTAAAATGAGCTATGTCAAAACATGTAGGTACAGTAAATAAGTTACATTCTTACAATGCTACAATTCTTACAATGAGTTTATAAAATGAGCAAATTGTTCTATTTACATGTTTTTGAAACGATCAAAATGTTCAATTTACATACTTTTTGAAAAGTGCAAAATATTCTATGTAGGTACTTGGTTTTTGAAAAATGCACAAGGTTCTATTTACATGCTTTCATGTTATTTTAATGTTTTATGTTGATTGTAGATCGTACATTTTTGTTTGAAACTAAAAATGGATATGGGTCATTTTGTTTCTTCACAGACGGTACAATATATCTTTGAAACTATAAAATGCAAAATGCACTAAATTGCATTCATCTGAATGCAAATACATAAAATTGTACTTGTTTGAAACTGCAATATTCACTAGTATTTACTCACAAATCTGCACGTGTTAAGATTAGCCATAATTCAAGTTCATTTACTCTAGTACCATATTGCAATGATTATATTTAATATTTTAATCGCATCAATAATTATTGTTTATTCTAATCCTAAATTTAATTCTACTAATAATCGCCCATAAACGACGTCATCAAAAAATCCTATTTTTTATGAGCCTATATTATAATCACCCTGTCATGAGGTTAAACTTAACCACTGAGTAAATGACTATCTTTAACATGGGATGTCATATTTACGTAGGTCAGTAGCCAGTAGCCAAGTAAACACACACACCCTACCAATAACGTCATTTGTGGACGAACTCTTAACACTCGACTAAACCACGGGCATCTTATCTCACTCGTGTTGTAAACAATATATTAGGCATAATTATGGCGTATCAATCAGTTTTCATCATTTCGATTCCTAATGGAAGCTCAGCCACTAAAACAGTCGGTGACGGAATCGAAACAAAATGTTTGTCAATTTTTGTGGACTTTACACTGGCTAATAGCTTTGTAGATTCATTACACGCCTGGATTGGATACCTGCAATAATTATATCATGTATGTTTACTACAATGGACGTTTTACGTATAGTAAAGCATATGAGCTTGCGACCGAATAAAATATATAAATTCGAATTTATGCAGAACTGCTGACGATGAATTGATATCAATTTGCACTATCTACGAAGGTTACGCTTGACACGAAAATACTATCTAACATATTGACTTATCACTCTTTCCTATCAATTTCAATTACCTTTTTATTATTTCGTCAATTAAAGCCTATCTCAAATATTGACACAGAAGACACAGCTAAGCCGACACTTAAAAGTTCTGCAAGTACTACAGCGAAACTGATCAAACTGTCCGTTTGCCTAATGTTGTACATATTGAAATCCCATGTTAATAATATCATTGAATTTGATTGAATATTTATTTAAGCAGTGTCAAAAAACAATGCTGATTTCTGATTATTCAAGATAGTGATAACAACAACTGCAGTAATTAGCGATTTCAAAACCAACCTATACTAAAATATCAGTAAACTCAAATTATTTTATTCAATTAGATTTTTATCACTGAAAGGCGACCTAAGCCTCCAAATTTTAATAAATAAGGTATATATTTTCAGAAATCATGACATTTTATATTAAATTAGCGTTATTGTGGCTGGTATTAACATCGAGTTTTGCCGCCCTACCAGGTATAAAAAATTATCACATGTATAAAATAACATTGCAAATTTCAAAACCCAAACATTTTGAAAATGAGCGCATAAAAATGTAATAATTTTGTTTTATTGTACTTACTGTTTAATTTCCTGGTACAGATCGCATCGTGACAAAATCAAGGCAAGCCCAAATAAGTAGCCTCAACGACCTTGAACTGGATGAACTTATCACGGCAGTGGAGAACGCAGGCGCTAACCTCAGATCAGCCATAGTAATTACATCTTCTAAGCTAGCCACCGTTCTGGCAACACATTTAGATGAGCTGGCAACAATACAAAACATTTTCAAGAAAGCAATTTTGGAGGGTAGTGAAGAGCTCATTCGGTTTGTGGTCATTGCCCCATTTCTGGATCTTGAACAACTTGGGAGTCTCTTACAAAACACTTTGATCTCCATTATGAATCTTGCCAAGCATTTTGAGCTTCAAGTCACAAAAATTGTACTCAAATCATTGACGTTTCTTCTCCCTGATATTGTTGGGATTGCGGCTGAGTTGGTTCTGAGTGTTGTGAGGGCACTGCGCCCTGTTATAGACATCCTTGGGTTTTTGGTTCCTAGCAAGGATGCCGACGTTGCTGCCATTACAGATGTCAGTATCAACAAGGAGGTAAGCACGCAATTTACATAGACACTTTAAGTTAGAGGTTTGGCGGGAAAGTTCAAACAGTTTTTAAAAAATTCACAAACACACTAATTGTGATAACATCGCACTACAATAAATTCCCTTATTGTTTTACAAATTAGACTGGGTCCACTATTATTGCGACTACATCAGCTAAGAAAGCCACCGACGACCTCATTTCTCTCATAGGGATTGTGCTTGGACTAAATGTTCCAAAAATTGTAGCGGAAGCTCCGCTGACCTTCACTGCCATTAACAGTACCTTCTCACATGCCATCTCAGACGTGAACAATCTCCTCATTGAAATAAGTTCTACACAACTAGCGAAAGAAATCCAAGAAGCCATAGAGACTTCGATGAGCATGTCTAAAGAAGAGATCATCCATCTTCTCGTCATCACACCATTTCTGAATTATCAACAGCTCCAAACCTCACTTCAAGAAACTATTGATGCACTTGGTCAGATTTCTTCTAATACTTCCTTGCAAATCCATGGAATTCTCAAAAATACGAAATACGTTGGTACTAATACCACAGTAGAAATTTCGTCAAATCTTGATTCTGAATTTACTTTGATTTTTGCAAATTTCAATGCTGGTATAAGGAAGGCTGTTCATCCTCTCTTGAAACTCCTTCGACCTATTTTGCCTCACAACTTATACACTTGGAGCTAAGGTTTTGTAAAAGCGCTTTCGGATTCGTAAAGTTTTGTTGTATTTATATAATTAATTAATTTTTAATTTGTATGTATACAGTTATTACAAGGCAATGACCGAACCTGTAATCGTTCTTGTTTGATGTACTTTGATCCTGCGCAAGGTCTATCTCTCTAAGGTAAGGGCTATCATAATTGGAGGGTGATGTCATGATTATTTTAGTAAAGTTATTGTAATTTTCTCAAGTGTCTCTACTTAGATAGAATTTTAATCAGTTAATTTATTCAAATAAATTAGTGTCAACACTCAAACTTATAGATTGACACGAATGTAAATTATGATAACCAAGTAGCAATATATGTAATAATAAAATAATGGGTAACGTAAGAAATAATGGTAAGTAATTAATACTTAGCTAACTGGAATTTAAACAAGGGGCTAATGATGAAAACATTTAAGATTTAGAGATTTAGATTTAAGATTTGTTCCGCTAAGTCGTCAATTGTGTAATAATAAAATATGATTCTGAATGTATTTTGATTTTGACAAATGTCAAGGGTGGTACAAGCGAGCTGGTCCCCATGCATTTTAGTAACAGCTGAACATTTAATTCCAGAGCAGCTATAACTACGTACAACGTATGTACCATGTACCACTACGGATTTTTAAATAAAGAAAAAGGAAAACAGCTTAATTTAAAAGTTAACTTTAAGCAGAACCTTTCGGAACTAGTATAGTTAATACAGTGAGCTGTCACAACTTAGACTCAGGTAAAATGACTAATGAGTTAACATGTGTCAACACAGTGCCACAGGAAACAAAGTAAATACAATAAATACATTAATAATAAAGCATGGAAAGCCAATGTTGGAAATGCACAAGTCCTAACATTATTTATAATACTAATTGATTTGTAGCTAACAGTAATCGATAGTAATGCATAATTTTCATTGCTTCCATTCAGGTGGACCCTCTCCATATATGTAATTAGTGGTGTAGTAGTTGGTCCGTTGTAGCAATGTGGGTTAGCTGCAGTAATTTACATAAAATTGTCTTGCATCCGGCTGAAAGAACCATAACGATTTCCAATAATACGAGGAACCAAATTATTCTCTCTTAAGGCTTCGCTTGCCTTGTCGCTGAGTATCTAAAATAAAAATCAGAATTACACCAAATTAAAGGTGATGTGCACGAAAGTAAATAATTTTCATTCAAATACATACCTACCTACTTAAATATTGCAATTTTGAATTTGAATTTTCAGATTTAGCAATTTAACAAAATAATTTTAATAAGCTGGAACTAAGTAAACTGTGTAGAATCATCATAAATCATTACCTTTTCGTTGTCCGATGATGTAAAAGACAGAAACTCAAGTTTCTTTAAATTCGGCATTGACAGAAGTCCTTCAAACACACACGGGTCACTAAGAGGTTTTAAACTGCTACTTACACGGAACTGACGTAATTCTGAAAATTAAAAAGATTATACCATAAAATTATTTAAATAATTAAGTATTGCCGTATAAGTTTATACAGTTACATTTTTTACAATTACCTTTCATTCCACGTAAACCATTAAATGACTTCCAATCCTCCAGGTCAATGACTTCCTTGCCCCCGTTGTCATTCGGATTTCCTTCCGCTCCACTTCCAAGGATGTCAAGTTCTGAGAACGAATAATAACATTCTACCTCCAATTCCTCAAGCTTTCCAAAGAGTGAAATCAGCTCCATGAATTCCTTTCGAGAACTAAGTTTGGCATTCAAGCTTGTGAGCCCAGGAAATAATGTAGCAACTTGCGAAAGAACAACTTTACTTGAGCAATAAAAATTCCTCACAAAATCGAACGATTTTCGTACGCTCTCCTTCAATGGACTTTCCGCTTCAAGAAGTATACAAGTATGGTCCAACTTTAGTTGGAGTGATGACAAATTTGTGAGAGGGTTTCTGGTGAGCTTGAAGAGATCTGTGAGAATGAGTTTTTCAGATTGGTCGTCATATGAGTATCCCTGATAGATATTCAATGAACGGAGGGTCGTGGGTGCGCTTTCAAGAAGTTTTGGCCAAGTATCAACTGAATTGTTCAGGTGAAATTGCAAATGTTGAAGCGGCGATGCAATGAAAAGTAAATTCAGCCATCGAGCCTTCGCATCCCAATTATAATCCCTCGTGTAGTCGTCGTTTCTGTAACATACATAAAATACTTAAACATTATACACATAGGTACTTAAAATTCAACGTGTAAACCAGCTAGACATTGCGTTGGCTGCCTGTTTGATTTGATAAAAAAGGCCTACTAGTGCAGTTGACGCAGTTACCATTCAGCATTAAGTCATTAGGCAAGTTTGCCATCGTCCTGGATTGACGTGGATTCAACGATAATGCATATCTGAATCCTACCACTTTCTTGCAAATTCAAAAATAGTGAATAGACAGCAAAACATTACGTATAATTTTGAAATTCCAAAGAGCATTATTTTTTAATGTTCGAAAAATTCTAAATATCGTGATTGCATCTCTACTTTCTACAATTTTATTCAGCCCATTAGAAGATTAGTAGTTTATTTGTAGTATTTTTTAAGTTGAAAACATTTTCTCAAACTTAAAGTAACTGTATTATTGATCAAAATTATTAAAAATCAGTGTTTTGAAAAACTAATACATGGACGACTTAAGCACCTCATTACTCATTACTAATTGACTAATTCTGCCGTTTAAATTATTAAACATGTACTACAATATTATATTACTCAAGTCTAATCGTAATTGTAATAAATTATACTTGTTGACTTACATAACGATACCGAACGAAGTCAAACTACTCGTTACGGGAACCCCATCGCGCTTAAGTTCTAGAAGCCCTTCCATAAAATTCTCGAATACAGAAAACGGCTCTACTTGCATATTGAGTTCCTTCGAAAAACAAAAAAAAACTAATTAAGCTCCCAATTAAGTTACAGGCTACATTCAAAATAAATTGCATAATGTACAACGATAATCACGATTTTTTATGCATAAAATAGGGTTTAATAAATATTGATTCACAGGAAGGCGTTGGTGATAACGATAACGGCTAGCTTTTATGGCAACATTTAATAACACACCAAAATTTATTTCACAGATGTAAAATAATTATTTAGGTATAATAGGTACTTACAACTAGTTGAGGACAAGCTTTGAGATAATTCATAAATTCCTCGCGATCCCATTCTTCCCAAGCCGGAGTGTCTTTTATATAAAACAACTCACCAAACGGACGGAAAGTAAAAGACTTCAAATTCAAAGTCTTCGTACCAGTTTTTGGAATCTTACGACCCGGGAGACGACCCCGAATCGGCCAAACAGTGGTGCCGCCTTTAGGGTGGCTGGTATTATCAAACTTCAATTTACTCAGGTTCGGCATGCAGTCATAGCAGCATCGGAGAACCGGCAGGAAGAAGTGGAATAAATGAATGTGAATTGTCAACTCATTCAATTTATCTCCTCGAAGTTGGAAAATTTCCCCAAGGAAATGACTTGGCCGGAACTGAAGAAACTCCAAATTCTTGACATAATAACTTGAACATATTCTTTGCTCGAGGACCTTGTCAGTAGTTTTGTCACCCATTTGATTGTGGATTGTAGTAACAGACTTGTCATGAAAATCTTTATTGCTCAACTCTCTCCATTTTCGGCACACCAGACGAGCAGATTTTAAATCCTGGAGCCGAAGAAACTTCAGAAAGTCTTCTGCCACCTAAATTTTGTAAAAGTTTAACATTTAATGAAATAATTATTACAACGCTGGCTGAAGCCTTAGTCAAAAACAGGCTTGCTCAAAAGATTACCTAAAAGTTCGAAATTAAATAATTCTTGTTTAAAATTTAGGCACTACCAGAACCAGAATCAACAACTTACAATATCCAAAATATGGTGCTGCTCGGGTGGCTCCACGGGCTCTGGTTTTGGCTTTGGTGGTTTTCGTTTCTTGGTGTTTTCGTTGTCATCCCCACCTTTCCCCTTCCGCTTTTGTCCTTTCGGCTGCTGGAATACCCAAAACCAATCCATATTGGTATTAGTATCCCAGCTCCAGCTGCCTCCAAAAATTGTCAAGTTCCTTACTAGTTAGACTTAAGGATGTAAGTTTTGATAAGGATATGTTAATTTATAATAACTATATTTAAATCGGGGAGTGGGAAGTCAGCTACTTGTGGTGACTTGTGTGCTAGCTGGCTGATGGCTGCCAACACTGTCATGTACTTATGTCAACTGCTTCAGTTTAGAAAGTGTACAATAGCCGTTAATACTAATAAGTTAATAAGCCATAATATGTAGTAGTAATAATAATATGCACGGAAGTAATTCGTAGCACTTAAGTAGAATATAAATTAAATCACGGACAATTAACTGAGTGAAACTTGCGGTATGCAATAATGCAATAGGAAAACTATGATTGACGTAGTGATGGATTTTTATTAACTAGAAACTAGACTTACTAGACCCTATATTTTCTGACAGTGAGGGGTGAGGGTGAGGGTGCAGGCACTGCAGGCAGGTGCAGGTGAATATGACGAGTGAAAACTGGAAAACTGAGGCTGCCGTCCTGCAGCGGCTGCAGCACATAGAACTTTTCCACTCATAGGTATGCTTTCCTACAATTCCTACTTTCGTATTTCGCAATTTCGATCGTCGATGGTCAATCGTCGATCCCGAGTCTATGGTCGATTCAGTTGGTTGGGACAGGCCACAAATGATGTCATCGATTTGGTGGGTCGGTCGCTAGAACCTCCCCATTTACGGCAACGTTAAAAAGATGACGTAATGGGGTGGATCGGTCCTAAATCTGACTTTTTTGGATGACATCATTTTTGGCCTTTTCCGTTGCGAAAAAGCAAGAATAAGAAATTGAAATTGAATGCCGGCTGCCACTGCCAACTGCCACTACCACACTTTGTCAGATTCCTTCTAATACTTCCTTGCAAATCCATGAAATTCTGAAAAATACGAAATCCATTGGAACTAATACCACAGTGAAGATCTCGCCAAATTTTGATTCTAAATTTACTTTGATTTTTTAAAATTTCAATGCTGGTATAAGGAAGGCTGTTCATCCTCTCTTGAAACTCCTTCGGCCTATTTTGCCTCACGCCTCATACACTTGGAGCTAAAATGTTTTGTAAACACGCTTAGGGGCATGCCACATATTATGTAATACAAAAAAGGCTAGATTTAGGACCGACCGACCCCCTTTGTCATATTTTTAGCATTACGTGAACGGCTATCTTTAACATTGAATGTCATCATGTCCCTAAGGGACGACCGACCTAAACTGATTACATAATATGTGGCATGCCCCTTAGGATTGGTAAATTTTTGTTGTATTTATTTAATTAATTAATTTTTAATTTGTATGTATACACTTATTACAAGGCAACGAACATGTAATCGTTCTTGTTGATGTACTTTGATTCTGCGTAAGGTCTATGTCTGTAAGGTAAGGGCTATTCTCATTGGAGGGTGATGTCATGATTATTTTAGTAAAGTTATTGTAATTTTTTCAAGTGTCTCTACTTGATAGAATTTTAATCTGTTAATTTATTCAAATAAATTATTGCCAAAACTCAAACACGATTAACACGAATGTAAATTATGATAACCAAGAATTATAGCAATAATAATAAGATAATGGGTAACGTGAGAAATAATGGTAAATTAATACCTAACTGGAATTTAAGTATTTAAGCAGGGGGGCTTATGATGAAAACATTTTAGATTTAGAAGTTGCTTTGTTCCGCTTAGTTGCCAATTGTGTAATTAATAATAAAATATGATTCTGAATATACTTTGATTTTTACAAATGTCTAGGGTGGTACAAGAGAGCTGGTCCCCATGCATTTTAGTAACAGCTGAGCATTTAATTCCAGAGCAGCTATAACTATGTATGTACCACTAAGGATTTTCAACTAATAGAACAACGATAATAACTTAATTTAAAAGTAAACTTTAAGCAGAACCTGACAGAACTAGTATAGTTATTAGGTAGTTAGCTAACACACACTGCATTAGTGAGTTACCATGTGTCAACACAACACAGTGCCACAAGAAACAAAGTAAACACAATAAATACATTTATTTATAGTACTAATAATAATTGTATTGTAGCTAACAGTAATCAATAGTAAGGCATAATTTTCTTAGCTTCCATTCAGGTGGACCCTCTCCGTATATGTAATTAGTGGTGTAGTATTTGGTCGGTTGTAGGGTTGGCTGCAGTAATTACATAAAGTTGTCTTCCATACGGCTGAAAGAACCATAGCGATTTCCAATAATACGAGGAATCAAATTATTCTCTCTCAAAGCTTCGCTTGCCTTGTCGCTGAATATCTAAAAGAAAAGTCAGAATTACACCGAATTAAATGTGATTAGGTGATGTGCATGAAAGTGCATCTGTATATAACACTAAAAAAAATATTTTACATCACATACATAACTGCTTTTTGCAATTTTGAATTTTGATTTTTAGATTAGCATAATTTAACAAAACAATTTGAATAAACTCGAACTAACTTTAAGTAAACTGCATTGTGTTACTGTGTGTAGAATCATAAATCATTACCTTTTCCTTGTCTGATGATAAGGAAGACAGAAGCTCAAGTTTTTGTAAATTCGGCATGGACAGAAATCCTTCAAATACACACGAGTCACAAAGAGGTTTCAAACTGCTACTTACACGGAACTGACGTAATTCTGAAAATTAAAAATATTAAAGCATAACATTAATTAATTAATTAATTAATTATTGCCATTTTAAGGTAGTAATATAGTTTAAAGTTTATTTAGTCACATTCTTTACAATTACCTTTTAATCCTCGTAGCCCATTAAATGACTTCCAATCCTCCAGGTCAATGACTTCCTTGCCCCCGTTGTCATTCGGATTTCCTTCCGCTCCATTTCCAAGAACGTCAAGTTCTGAGAACGAATAGTAACATTTTATTTCCAGCTCCTCAAGCTTTCCAAAGAGTGAGATCAGCTCCATGAATTCCTTTCGAGAACTAAGCTTCGCATTCAAACTTGTAAGCCCAGGAAATAATGCAGCAACTTGCGAAAGAACAACTTTATCTCCGCAATAAAAATTCCTCACAAACTCTAACGAATTTCGTACGCTATCCTTCAATGGACTTTCCGCTTCAAGAATTAGAGAAGAATCGTTCAATTTTAGTTGGAGTGATGACAAATTTGTGAGAGGGTTTTTGGTGAGCTTAAACAGATCTGCGAGAATGAGCTTTTCATGCGAGTAGGTATACGAGTATCCCTGATAGATATTCAATGATCTGAGGGTTGTGGGTAAGTTTTCAAAAAGTTGAGGCCAAAACTCAACTGAATTGTTCAGGTGGAATCGCAAATGTTGAAGTGGGGACGCAATGAAAAGTAAATTCAGCAATCGAGCCTTTGCATCCCAATTATAATCCCTCGTGTATTCGTCGTTTCTGTTATGTACATAAAATACTTAAACATTATACACAAACTTAAAATTTAAAGTGTAAACCAGCCAGGCACTGCGTTGGTTGCCTGTTTGGACATTCTAAAGATCCAGTATTGTTTAATGTTATTATAATTTATTTAAATTTTTATTTCTGTTTATTGTTATTCAATATTCTAAATATCGTGTTTGCATCTCTAATTTCTACACTTTTATTTACAGGACCGGATCATGTGGCCAGCACAGGCAGCCCCCGCTGCTTGAATTTTCAAAAAACATGTAAAATGGAACATTTTGTAATTTTCAAAAATAGGTAAAAAGAATATTTTGACTTTTCAAAAACATGCAAATCAATTTTTTTTTGCACATTTCAAAAACATGCAAACAGAGCATTTAGCAGCACTATTTTTAAAAAATGTAAATAGAACATTTTGCATTTTTATGAATCAAGTAAAAGGAACATTTAAAACTTTTCTAAAACATTTAAGTACAACATTTTGCTTTAGCAAAGAAAATTATCAATAATAAATACAAAATGATGGTTTTTGTATATGGAAACAAATTTCTGCCTAAAAGCAATTCCTTCGTCCGGGTCTATTTATTTAGCCTATTGCCTATTAGATTAGTAAAAATTTATTTGTAGTATTTTTTAAGTTGGAAACATTTTTTCAAACTTAAAGTTAATGTATTATCGATCAAAGTTATCAAAACATCAACTCAGTAATGAAAAATTAATACATGAACTTCAGCTCCTCACTCACAATCAGTACTAGTTTTGCAGTTTGCATTATCAAATATGTACCACAATATGATATTACTGAAGTCTAATCTTAACTATAATTGTACTTGTTGACTTACATAACGACACCGAAGGAAGTCAAGCTGCTGATTACTGGAACCCCATCGCGCTTAAGCTCTAGAAGCCCTTCCATAAAATTCTCGAATACAGAAAACGGTTCTATTTGCAGATTGAGTTCCTTCGAAAAAAAAAAACATTAATTTACGCTTCCAATTCCAACACAGGCTAAAGTCGACAGTCAAAACAAATTGCATATTTACAACGATTTAAAGATAATCCCGATTTTTTATACATAAAATAGGACTTTATAAATATCGATTCACAGTAAGGCGATAGGCGATGGTGATAGTGATAACTGATAGCAGCTAACTTATATGGCAATATTTAATAACACAAAAATTAAATTCGTAGATGTAAAATAATTAAAAATGTATATAGGTATAGGTACTTACAACTAGTTGAGGACATGCTTTGAGATAATTCATAAATTCCTCGCGATCCCATTCCTCCCAAGCCGGAGTGGGTTTTATATAAAAATACTCACCAAACGGACGGAAAGTAAAAGACTTCAAATTCATAGTCTTCATACCAGTTTTTGGAATCTTCCGACCCGGGAGACGACCACGAATCGGCCAGACAAGTGTGCAGTGTTTCGGGTGGCTGGTATTATCAAACTTCAATTTACTCAGGTTCGGCATGCACTCATAGCAGCATCGGAGGACCGGCAGGAAGAAGTGGAATAAATGAATGTGAATTGTCAACTCATTTAATCTATCGCCTCGAAGTTGGAAAATTTCCCCCAGGAAATGACTTGGCCGAAACTGAAGAAATTCCAAATTCTTGACATGATAATTTGAACATATTCTTTGCTCGAGGACCTTGTCCGTAGTTTTGTCACCCATTTGATTGTGGATTTTAGTAACAGATTTATCATGGAAATCTTTATTGCTTAAGTTTCTCCATTTTCGGCACACCAGACGAGCAGATTTTAAATCTTTGAGGCGAAGAAACTTCAGAAAGTCTTCTGCCACCTAAATGTTTTAATAAGTTTAACATTTTTAATGAAATAATATTAATTATTACAAGGCTGGTTGAAGCCAAAGTCCAAAACAGGCTTTCTCAAACGATTACCTAAAAGTTAAAATTAAATATTTCTTGCATATATAATATCGGCACTACCACAACCAGAATCAACAACTTACAGGATCCAAAATATGATGCTGCTCGGGTGGCTCCACGGGCTCTGGTTTTGGCTTTGGTGGTTTTCGTTTCTTGTTGTTTTGGTTTTCGTTGTCTTCCCCACCTTTCCCCCTCCGCTTTTGCCCTTTTGGCTGCTGGAAGACCCAAAACCAGTCCATCTTGGTATTAGTATCCCAGCTCCAGCTGCCTCCAAAAATTGCCAAGTTACTTATGGATGTAAGTTTTGCTAAGGATATGTTAATTTATAATATATTTAAATCGGGGAATGGGAAGTCAGCTGTGACTGTGACTTGTGTGCTAGCTGACAGCCAATAGGTATATAATAGGTATATAATAATAATAATAATATGCACGGACAACGGAAGTAATTAGTAGTACTTAAGTAGGATATAAATTAAATCACGGAAAATTAACTGAGTTAAACTTGAGGTGTGCAATGTAACATTAAAACTATAATTGACGTAGTAATAATAATGAGTTTTATTAACTAGAAACTAGACCCGGTATTTTCTGAGGTGAAAATGGTGAGTGAAAACCTGAACACTGGAAAACGGAGGCTGCCGTAGAACTTTTTCTTTTTCCACCTATCTGCTCTCCTACTTTCGTATTTCGCAATTTCGATCGTCGATGGTCAATCGTCGATGCCGAGTCTATGGTCGATTCAGTTGGTTGTTGCGAAAAAGCAAGAAAAGACATTGAATGCCGAGTGGCGGCTGCCGGCTGCCAGCTGCCACTGCCAGGCTGACCAACAAAACACGGTATTATTTTAGTACTAGAATAAGGCCCGTTGCCATGCAACGGAATTGTAAGGGCCGTCTTGGTCTGTGGAACTGCGCAGTCTTTAAAA